>CAJPEV010001831.1:0-56247 GCA_905338385.1 Darwinula stevensoni | reverse complement strand
AACAAACCTTATTTATTTATTTATTTTATTATTATTATTATTATTTTTTTTTTTTTTAGCAAAGGCGTCTTTGCTTCATTCTGTGCAAAGCGACATCAATATTTTCTGCAAAATAAAAAAAAATGAAAAATCAAAACTTTTGAAAAAGCAAAAACGTTTCGTCACGACCATGATCGATTTTCACTGCCGTACCGTGCAGATGCAAGTCCACATCTCGTGAGGTCGACCTAGTGTCGATCGAGGAGCAGTATCGCCTTCCAATTCTGCAAAACCTCCACGGAACCGTCCCGGCGACCCTCGGGGCCTCCTCCGGGCGACCGCCGCCTCCCCCTCGCTTTCCTCATCCGTGTCAAGGCCTCAGGAGTAAAATATTTGCATTCCCCTCAAGGCGACCCCGCCGGGAAAAACCCACATCCCATCGTCGCCTCTCGGAACCCGCCTCCACGAACGATCGCAGGAATTCTCTTCGACGTCCCCTCTGATCCGATCCTTCGCCGCCTCGCGCATCGCATTCCGCGACGGAGATCTCGCACACGAGCGACCGGACGACAGGAATCCACGAGGCAGCCTGGCTGCACCCGGCAACGCGCATGCGCACTCACGCCATGCATTTGAAAAAACGCCACCAGCCTCGCGGAGCCGTCATGCCACTCCACGCTCGGGCAGAGTTCGCATGCACTCTGGCTCTGCAGCACCCGAAGCGCGTCGGTTTAACGAATGCACTCCGGCTCTATGAATGCGTAGAAACGACGACCAAACGTGGGTTGTGCGTCGCAATGCATGGTACGAGTCGCGGGATGGGAGCGTCTTTGTCATGTGCCACTTTGAATAACCATTGTATGCTAAGGGACACTAACCATGAACATTTTCTCAGGGTCTCCTTTACCCCTTGCTGGCCTCCGTCGCACTCTTTTCGCCTCTATGCTAATCGTGGAGTAATGTGAAACCTTTTTTCAAAGGCTTTCCCTTAATTCTCAAACCCCTTTCAATGGCCGAGACCCAACCTACTAACCGTCTTCCGGTCAAGCCTAGGCTTACTTTTTTTCGTTCAAAAGAAACTCAATCCTCGGCTTACTCGGGCACTTAGGCCCATAAGAATCGATCCGGTCTTCGAGACATCTCATCGAGGAAGTGTAACGTTTGGCCGATTAGAGGCCTGTTTCGAGTTTCACGAATCGTTTCAACGGAACGTGAGGCAACTCTGGAGTTCCTCGAACCACGTCGACTGGGTCGAAGGAGAGAATGCCTCCAGGAAGCACGACGTGCAAGCTGGGCGCCATACTGTTAACTCAGGGATGCCCGAGTGAGACATCTCTATATCCCACCGCATCGATCAGCCACTGCTAACCACCGTTTCATTCTCAGCTCATCTCAAGACTTCAGCACAAAAATGTCCCATACAATAAATTTAAAAAAAAAAAACAGAAGATCCAGTAGCTGATACGAAAGTCGAAGTAGTCTTGAATCTGGCATAATTTCGACACGACATCCGGCAACACTGGGAGACGGGACCGGAGCCGGCAGTTTGAGCTTAAATTAACTAATAACTAAATGAACGAAAAGCTAATTTCACTTTTTATGGAGAAATGGTGCATCGCAAACAACAAAAGAGCGCTTTTCGTCATCTACGAGTCAATATCTTTCTTTCGGTTCGACTCTTTCCTCCGAGAACTCCTCAGGAGTGGGAAAGAGTGAAATTCGCATCTTCAAGTAACGAGATTCGGTGTTCTCCTCAACCCCGGGGAGATAGAGCTTCAAATTTTCTGGAGCGATTCTTTGATGAGAGAGGAAGAAACACGCCCAATTTTGTTCCTGTTGATGCTCTCAGAGAGGAATACGAATGAAGCTGAATTTTTCTACGAGAAGGGCTTGAAGAAAGGCAATTCGCTACCTAAACCAAATGATACACATTTCCCAATTGTTTATGTCGTTGAAAACCGCCAAGGCCGAAGTTCCCGCCTCTCGTTCAAATTTTCAGCACCGTTTTTCTCGTTAAGGGTTGTAGCAAGGCTTAAATTGTCGCACCCGACAAAAATACTTTCAGAGATCGGCAGAAAGAAAACATTTCTTTCCAGGATGCATTCCTCCCTTTCCGACTGCAACAAAATCCTTTTCAACCGGAATTGCTACGTAGAAATGACGCAACTCAGTTCGCTTCCTTGATGACACAGACCAATCTCATCGGATCCCTCATGGCCTCAACCCAAACTGGCCATTCCTCAAAAGAGCGAAAATCCTCGGGAATTCGATACAAGATGCAGCACTCATTTCCGACGTTCCAAACGACGAGGCAGCCCGAACGAGCCCGCAAAACCCGAATTTTTCGCTCTCAAACGGAAAGACCGAGGATTCGAGTTCATCTGCGATTCCGAAAGCGCTCCGAAACCCTCTCAGCGCCGTCGAAGGAATCCGCTGAACGATGATGCCCTTCAAAGAGGAGAAAAAATGGAAGAAGCTGCCCCCGACCGAAACTCGTAAATCGTTGTCAACATCACTTCAGATAAGGCTCTTCATCCTCCGTACGAGAGGCTTCATAAGGCAAATATTGCACTTGGAAAACAGAGCGAGCGAACTGAGAATTGCAAAGAATCAACATGACATCTGCGATGCCAAGAGAGTTCACTGGACATCGAATTCGCTTTTCTCGTTCTTGTGAAATTCATACGTTCAATTGAATAGAGCATTTTCATAAGATTCAAGTTTAGCAAAATTTGCTTTTGGCACGGGTTCTCGCATCTCCAGTAGCGCCTTCATACATTTCAACGGCCAGCATATGTAAGGGTGAGGGAAAATTGTCAAGACACGGCGGGAACGGCAGCGACGTCCAGTCGCTCAGAGGGGAATAGGGCATTCCCCGGAGAGAAGGCCAAGAGGACGTCATCCCAGCACGGAACATCGTCGAGGTCATCGAGGACGCAGGGGAAGGGGAGGGAGGGCGTTCACTCGTCGGTGACGGCAGGACGAGGCCGGGATGCATGCAACCCAGACCGGGACGCATGCGCCTCGAGCGAGTCTCAAGCTGCGAAATTCTTACGCTCGCCTCCGTGGATACGAGGAATGCGAAGAAAAAATTGGATCACTGTGGACTTTCTGAAGTTTGAGAGAAGATGGAGTGGCTTCCACGAAAAATATTTCTCTTCAAAGCCGAGGGCATATCTTCGATATAGAGTGCTTCCACTCCACTAGGGATATCGACCGCAGCAGGAATTCCTCTTCACAAAATCGAACCTTGAAACGCGAATGACGTAACCTGCAACAGGGTTTGCAATGGATGAACATCCGTGACTGGGATCACAGTTTCCCTCTATAATTCTTTTATAGTTCTTTCGCGACGGCTTTGGGTCAAAACTCGGGAGGTGCTACTCTCCGATCGCACGTACAACGCCCATCAGCTCATCTGTTACTGGAAGGCCAAAAAAAGAGAAAAAGTGAAAAAGAGAAAAGTGAAAAGAGAAAAAAAAGGAAGTGATGAACACATTGGAAAAGAGTCAATTTCTTGCTATTATCAAAGTACGTTCCTGAAAATGGTTCAAATGATCGTCACGATACCTGGTATAGGAATGGGGGCGAGTATTCAATAAAGTCAGACGCTGCACACCTCCATAATGAATATCGTCTCGAAACGACTACCGAAAAACACATTGGCTAAAATGCGGAACTCGATGAAAAAAAAACCTTCTCTTTGACGTGAAAATATCGGCTTTAAACTTGAGTTACGGAGAATTTCTCGAGGTTGAAAAAGATGAAAATTGCATGACGATCCGTCAAGCGGTACGGATCTTATGATCCTCAGAACAGAGGGCGACGAGTGTTGTAATGTATGCGGCTATGTAGAAATGCATACCAATCCCTCAAGCATTCGGAATTAGTGAACATATAAAAGTCAATTAATGTCGCAATATGGATGGTCAGATGCTCCAGACGCCTGGATACAAGGGGGGAAGTGAACGAAGGCATACGGCGAAGCCTCAGGCTATTTTGATCACCTAAGCGACGAAACTCTCTTTTTCTATAGCTGAGGTATGCAAAAGCCAAGGACATGCGCAATGACCCAGGCAAGGGGGAGTGAGGACGTTGGGAAGAACAGCCTGCAAAACGCTCTCTTTGAGAGGATATTACATGGCACAATCTGCACGGATTCTGGCGATGAAGGTTTCTATAGTATTGAGAGACTCCTCTCTAACAGAATTACGGAGGATTTTTCGCTAAGTTACTTGGGAGGCAAGTTATGCCATGGGAACCTCCGAAGTCGCGTTTTCTTGTTGATATTTAGGTAGTTTTGATGAAAATCTCGAAAATGCTCTGAAGAAAAGACGTACCATTTTGCAAGAGGTTACCCTAGAGTATGATTAAACTTTGGTAGTTAGATTTTGTGCGAAATGAATCCGTGACCGGAATGGCAGTCGAATAAGCATATTTACAATTTGGACCCATCTAAGTTAATCGCTTGTTTGACCTTTGATCTTTCACTCAAGGACGCATCACATGTATCCATTTGAAAGAGCAACGTCTTGGCTGTATGAAAACGTTAATTGCACATCTCTATACGAAAGGGTTTGAAAGTTATTTTTATTTCATTGCAACTCAGGGGAAGGCCATCTATCGGTAACTTCAAACATTAACTTCAGCAAAACTGTAGGTCGGAGGTCACTGCGAGACCCCTCCTTCCACTCCTCTTGAGACCCCTTACAATAATTATAAGCTGAATTTCAAATCCCTGACCCTCGATTTTTGAGTTCCTTCCTACCTCGCCATATCACGGCTTTCTTGCAACAAAAAAAATAAATTTTTGCATCGTTAAAATGAAAGACTAGCCTCATACATGACCGTGCAGAAGAGACTCGGAGGAGCCTCACAACACAGGAATCAATCCTGGACTCCAGCGCAGATTCGGGAATCCTCGGCGCATCCGAAGGAGAAGGAACCCGGGCATCGATCGATCCGAGTGACATCTAGCGAACGGAAGTTGACACGATGGCAAAGACGGATCATTCATTCTCTACGAATCCGGCGACATCTATGCGCCGATGAAGGAAATATAAGAAAAAAAATTAAATTTTGCAGCAGCCGGTCTGACAGAAAAACCGGAAAATTCATTCGTGGTTCTGATCTCTGGGTGGCCCGAAAAAAAGCCCTATTTCAAGCGAGCTGAAATTTCAAGCTAGGGGAAGCACCGGCCTCAACAGTCGACGATCGGCACGAAAAATTCGTCGGAGAGCGTGAATGCAGTCGCGAAACCTGGATGATTCCCAAGGATATCGGTAGGCAAAATAGATTTTCCCTAATTAAAAAAAAAAGAAATGTAAAAACTCTTAGGAGAAAACCTGGTCGCGGATGATCGACAGTTCAAAACACTGTTTACATCATTCAGGTTTCGAGATTGCGAGGCTTTCTGGTAAATATTGATTTTCCGAGCGGAGTTGAAGAACCCCTCTTCATCGACGATATGCCTACCTCAACGAAGATAAATATTTTTCGTAGAAGCCACTCCATCATCTCTCGAGCATCTGACAGCTGCAGTGTTCCAATTTTTTTCCTTCGCCCAACGCATTATACGTATCCACGTCGACGCGAGTAAAAATGCGATTTCGTAACATGAGACTCACTCGAGGCGCATGCAACCCGGGCCGGATCCTCCTCGTCCTGCCGTCACCGTCGAGTGAACGCCCTCCCTCGCCTTCCTTGGTTCGGGGAAGACCTCGATGATGTTCCGTGCTTGGACGACATGCTGCTTCCTTGCTTCCCCGACGCTCGTATTTCCTTCTCCCTTTCTGTCTCGTCGATTTACTCTTACGTCTCCTAACCGAGTCCAAAGGGATTTCCCCTCTTGGTCTTCCTCCAAAATGAGCAATGAAGATCGACGTACATGGGAATCTAAGTGCTGCATTTCGTCAGTTTAAAAAGAAACTCTTCCTAGCCGTCGACTTCTCCCCGCGATCGTCCCTTCGCGCATAGTTCGATCGTCTCGCTCGGACTGTGCGTTTCCAAAACGCCTGTGCACGTTGGCTGCAACTTGTTTTTACCCAGTTGGCACTGGCAATGTTGAGGCTTCCCAAAATCTGAAGCCTTTAGATGTACAATCATCAATTAGCGTGGATACTATATTTGCTCGGGATGATCCGGATTTTTTTCATGAATCCGCATTCGCGTCACCCACGGTGAACACGTAAATTACCGCACGGATCGCCGGTGAAACACACGACAGACAACGCGGCAAATCGAGCTCACGCGAATGCATCGAAACCGGAGAAAACACGGGGAAAGGCATGCAAAGACTCCAGGAGACGGACCCCATCCACCGAGTTGGACCCGGCAAGCGCCGCCTTCTCCTGCTTCTCGTCGACCCGAGTCTGATTCCGCGATGAGCAAATAATCACGCTATCGAACGGGAACGATCATCCCCCCTGCTCCCTCCCCGATCCCAACATTTCTGAGAGACACATAGACCGTGCAAAAGCAACACCGACTCGAGCTTCCCATATCATTTTCAAGAAAAATAAGTGGCTAAATTTTACTTTAGGCTATACAGACAAATCGGTGATGACGCGTAGCGTTAGATGGAATATGAGAATGTTTCGAGCTTGGTGAACTGTTTCAGTGCGAACGCGTGACGTTAGGCCTATCTGGAGTTCCTCGAACCACCTCGACGACCTTGAAGGAGAGAATTCCTCTGGGACGGAAATGCGCGTTGGGCGCCATCTTGTTGATTCAGGGATGCGCGATGTCTCGATGTCCCACCGCACGAAACGGCCCTTGCTGACCGCCGTTTCGATCTAGGCTCATCCCACGAGTCGAGAACAAAATTTCTTCTGCATTAAAAAAAATCAGAAGATCCAGACGCCGATACGAAGGCCGAACCAGTCACGAATCCGACGATGTCCAGCAACCGTGCCAGCACGCTGAGCCGAAATGAACGACAACTACTTCATTTTTCGTAGCGAATTGATGACGCAAAAGACAAAAATTCCACTTTTCGCGATCTACACCTCGATATCGTTCTGTTGAAAAATCAATATGTGGAAAAAGTGAGAATCCGCAACCCCGGGGAATCGAAGCCTCTAATTTGCCAGAGCGATTCTGTCGAGAGGGTGTGAAGCATGCCGAAATGCCTTCCTCCAGATGCTCTCAGAGAATAATACGAGGAAGTTGGATTCTGCGACGGGAAGGAGTTGAAGAGAGGGAAAAGGCGTCATCGTCGCCTATCGTGGACGAGACTTGGCATGCCAAGGAGAAACGGGGGCAAGGAGCGTGTTGGCGACATCTCTTCCTGCTTGAGGGAACCAACGCTTCGCGACTCGACGGTAGAGCTCGGAGAACCCAGTCCGACTCGGATACGAAGTCCATAGAAGGACCGGAGGAATTCCTTTTTTCGCTTTTCACTTCTCATGCTCTCGACGAGCTTCGAATAGCCGATTGGGAATTTCCCCTGCCTCCACCGTCCGACGGCAGCGGGAACTCGACGACTTCTGGGAATGCAGGTTCCAGATGGGAGTTTTTCTTTCGGGGTTGCCGGGCTGTCTCCCTCCGGCGACCGAAGGCGAAGTCCGTTAAGGGGCCGGCGAATATAAGAACTCTCGATGAACTTTCGGGGAATCGCTTCGCGCATTCGCCACGGCAAATCCTGCGCCGATCGGGCGTAACGACGGAGATCGGGGTGACGTAACGATGAAGATCCGAGTCGGGAGCAGCGGGAGGGAAGGAGATTCCCGTCCGGAGATGAGCATTCCGGGAATTCCTGCAGAGACAAAGGGGGATTTCGAGCGGAAAATCGCTAATCGCATTTTCCTCTTTCTATCTTCCTGCTATTTTTTTTTTCCCTGCCGAGAAGGAAAGAGGCACTTCGCCGACCGTACGTCTCTTCCGGCTGCCGTCGTTCGACGAAGGCTCATAAAATATCGGCCCGAGCAAGAAAAATAAAAAATAAAAAAAGAGCGGGAAAGGGAATTTATACGAGGCGAAGACACAGGCCTTCGGCCCCTTTAATCTCCAATCTCCAAAGAACTTTAAATTCAGACGACTCGTGACGAAACGCAGTCGCAACCGCCCGCCATCCTGGAGGTCAATCCGATGCGCATGCGCAACGCTCATCTGCCCTTCCGGCACCGGTCGCCGGATGACGCCGCCGTGGGTCATCGAAAAGGCGACCCTCGACCGGACTGGGCCTCTCGGCGGGTCTGCTCGTTCCGTCCTCGCAATTTCTGCCTGCGATTACCGCCATGTCATAGTTGCGCCCACGATCGATCCATATGTTCCGAAGCCAGGTCTTCCGAGTCTGAAGTAACCCGATGCTAACCTCCAGGTTAATTTGGCGGACTTTAACCCTTTGAGCAGCACGAGCGTACCGGTACGTTTCGGGTTTTTCTCGATCGTGAATCATATCAGAGTGAACAAAGCGGTGAAAGTGAAGGAGAAGTGGGGGAGATTATTAATTTTTAATTTTGTAATTATACCAATTTTCCGGGAAAAAAAAAACCGCTCACGTGAGCTCGCAGCGAAAAAATCCCCGCGCCTCAAAGGGTTAAAGAGCTTTGGCTTGCTTCACTTGGATTTTTCGCGGTCCTGAGATCGTATAGGATTTAAAGAAATCTAGATTCAAAATTTTTTTTTCGAAGTTTGTGCAAATAAATCGAAACAAGGTTTGTTTCATCACGCAACAAAATTCAGCCATTCTCAGATCAAATGAGTAAAAAGCGCTCATTCAACGACTTGCATTACGGGAATGAAAACTAGCACAAGTCGCAGACCGGTGATCACGTGCTTAACACGAACTTCTCGGTGGAACCAGAGCGGCGTAATCCGGACACCTATCCCGTCGCACATACGACAGGGAACTGCGAGACAGGCGCAGATTCGTGCGAATAATCACGTCACGGGCTCCATCTGCCTCCTGTCGGCGTCAAAATGAACAAATTTACTGGAACCACTATCGACTGGCTTTCGTCTCTCACTTCCCTGTCTGCTGCGAACGGGAATCCCTCAGCCAGTCCAAGATCCCATCTCCCTATTCCAGACGCGAATTACTGCTTAATGCATGGCGAAGAGAAACTTGGCGCTCGCAAATGCCCGACAAGTTAGAAAAAAATTGATTTCGATGATTAAGAATTGTTTGCAAATTGGGTCCATCTTCACCACTGTTCCCTCCCCAATTCCATCGCATATTTTTGAGAAGCACAAATGCGTTCCAAAAAGTGACTCAACCTTTACAGAATCTTTCAAGCAGGAGAGAAGCACGATTAAAGGGTTTTGATACCAGTTATAAGAAAATAAGTACCTGAAGTACACCAGGGACTCGGGACCGTGCGTCTATCGCGGACGGATGCGAAATGAAACACAAGAAGTTGCCTTTAAAAGGAGGTTTTTTAAACTTTTTTTTTCGTTTTTGAGATGCACCAAGTTTCAGCACCAAGAGGGAGCCGTGTCACAAGATTTCCAACTATCACCTTTCAATCTTCAATCATCCATCTGCACTTTTTTTGTGAGGCTTCTAAACCCACACACATTTCGTGTGGTGCCTCAGCATTATCTTTCTTTTTTTCCTCCCTGAGATCAGGACAGATTCCAATGCCAATACATAGGCAATTTTTTTTGGCATTTTCTGCTATCTCCTTTTTTTGCCTTTTTCATTTTTTAATTTCGTGCTTTGTTTGTTGCGCGAGTCAGCAAATGCAAGACTATTCAGAGGGGGAACCCCAGGGGGGGTAAGGAAGACAGAGATATGTGAACCCTGACAAAATAAAATGGATATTTGCTAAAAAAAAATCCCCATCCTCCCTGGGGACGGAGATCTTCCATCCCGAGTGTCGCACCTTGGAGTCGGAGACGTGGACACGAGAAAAAAATTCCCACAGCTGGAGCAAATCTAAAAGCTCGAACTCCACGAGTGCGGCCGACCTCGGAGGGGCTCCGACTTATCGGACGTGGTTGTTGCAACATGGAGACGAAAAAAGAGGGGAAAAAAAAAATAGTTGCAGCATGGGAAGTGGGTGTCATTCGGGCATGGGACGTTCGCTGAGGATGGATCCCAGGTTCTGTGTTTTCTTCAGTTGATCGTGGCTCCAGCGAAAGACCTTCAAGACCCCTTCGAACGTCTTCTCGTCGTACACCGATCTCGCCGTGTTGGTGTGGTCGAAGGGCTCTGAGATGAGAGACATCAGACACTGAGTGCAGGAGGTAACTGTGGTGCAATCCAAAGCTTTTCTTCAGAAAAATCAACTAATGCAAGTACTTCAACTTCCTCAACATATCTGAGCAAAGGCAATATGTGCAGCACCTTAGGCTTTCATTCAGAGGATATATGCACAAAGTTGTACGAACTCACCCTCGATGCAGAGGCACTTCCACTGAAAGGGATCATTCTTGGGGGAGCCAGCATAGCGGCACAGCGAGATGGGAACGGCCTTCCCTAGCCTCACCGAGATGGCATGCTCTGCATAGCTGCAATCATCAATGATGTAAACCAAGTACATCAGTAAGGGAAGGACTCAGGAGAGGTGATATTTTGAATCGATTCTGTGAACCATCACCAAGAAGCTCAATCATCTGAAGAAACCAATAGTTCTGAGACTACATAACTAGTCTGGAGACAATTAAGACAGGATTCTCATTTGGATGACTACATCTGATAAGAACTGATTTTTCTTGGAGTAAAGGTAAAAGGGTAAGAGTGAAAACAGAGATGATCAATTGTTTCTGCTAGAGCCAGCACCATCCTTAGTCCAAACCTCATTACCCACTTGATTTTTCCTGGCCTGCCAATAAGTAGTCCCTCCCAACCCTCCAAAAAAAATATTTTTTTTTTCCTGGTTCCACAAATTCTTGAAACACCTACTGCTACTGCTTACTGCTATGTTTTGCAATCATCTCCCACTTCCTTTTACTTCATAAACCATGCTTATAACAACCCAAACAGGGGATATGTACTAAATATATTTAACTTCACTTTAAAACTGATCTTAACTTGACTTTTACTTTCTGGAATAGCTTTATTATTTATTGTTAAGAACAACTGATGAAATTCTACAACCATGCATGTATTGCCCACCTTCCCAAAGAAGAGCCAGGCAAAAAAGAAAAGAAAAGAAGGCCTGGTATAAGGAAAGTGTCATATGTCCTGGACCACAAAATCAAAAGTCAGATAGTCCCAAAAAAATCTTGGCGCAAAACCTTCATAAGAATTCTAATGTGAAACATGCAACTCATTCTCCCTCAAGCATGTCATTTAATTGAAGAGGCTTCATGCTTTGCCTCACAAAAATTTAATTAAATTTTATACATAAAAGCACTATGAGAATAGTGCCTGGTGAAATTATGTTCCCACTTGAAATAGGGGCCAACAAAGGGAAGAGAATTTTTATTTTTTTTTAGTGACAGTAGATTTTGGTTGTGCACTGCTCCTACAACATAATCTCTGCATATCAAATTCTGCTGAATTGGTAAGAGTGGAGCTGAAGCCACTGGCACATGAGGGATGGAATTTGCAATGTACTTTATGTCCTTCTTTTGCTGCCAAGATTTCATCATCTAAGAGAGATGTATTACAGAATTTACAATATATAAGACCCTAACACTCATTGGCAAGAATGATGGTTAGAGGTAGAGTCAAAGACCTATCTGCTTGATTCAGCCTCTACTACAAGTAATACTGGGAAATGCTCTTTTAGGGTTTCTACCAAACATGGATCCCCAAAGTGTCCCAAAAAGGAAACAAAAGCCAGAAGTAAACATGAGATTGCCCACTGAATAGGAAGATAGGGTAGGCATACTTGAACTCGTAGGCATAGTAGTGAAGGAAGCCAAGGAAGAGTTCAGCGAGGGAGGTGCGATTGGGCGATGGCTGAAGGAGGCCCTCGACATTCTCACCTGGTACCACAAAGTGAAGTGCCTTCTGCGGGGAGAATGTATGCGGGAACTTCTCCTGCATCGATGGCACCACCCCTGGCTCCACCACTAAAACAGACCTCAAATCACTTTAACCTTCCGTCTACTCTGAATCGTAACACATCAACGATGAAACCAGTGTTCTTTGTGTAATTGAATTGAGTACTTTCCCAGTGATTCTTTGATAAAAGAAAAATCAAGCTCTTGCGATGTGGATGCAAGAATTTCAAGCATCACTGGTTCTTGATAAAATTCAACACTAAAACAGCATCATGCACGGACTTTAACACTATAACTACCAGAGCAGTCATTTTGATGGCTCACTGACAAGCATGACTAAAAGTGTACGGAAAACCCAATTCCAGTTTCAGCTCAGGTTCTCATGTCCTTCAAAGAAACACTTCAAAACTGGAATTTCAGGAGACCATGCACTTTAAAGAGCTGACTTTTAGATTCAGTTCTGACCTTGAAGATAGTGTATGACCATGAGTGTGAGAGAGTAAGAGGATATGGTCATGTTCTTTGCATCATTGATGTTCTGCCTCTGAGCCCAGAGCTTGACTATGAGGACCAGTGGCTTCACGCGCCAGTCGGCGTTGGCATACGCATACAAGAGATGCGTGTTGCGAATCCCCACTGAGTTGTTGCAGTTGAGATCCACCTCGATGCCAGAGACTGCATCACCAAACTTCAGGATCGGGACCTTGGCTCGGATCAGCTCCAAGTTTGTGACAAACTCTGCTTTAATGGCACAAAAAAATGGAAAAATGCATTCGAATGGGTGTCTCAATGCATTCTTAAAGGGTACAAGGTAGAGGATTGCAGAAAACCTAACTGAATTTACACACAAAATGAAATTATCCTATCCCTCGTTTTTAATATTGTGATCTTTAACTGAATTAAATTGCATAAAACGAGACACTATTGAATCAAATATTCAGTCCAAGATGAAGTGATAACTTAAGGGAATGCCATTACAGGTAGTGACAGATGCATACAGTCAATGAGCTGATAGTTCCTTATCATCTCACCCCCACTGACCAATAATGCCAATAGCAGCATATAGATAAGAAAATAAGCAGGAAATCATGTGCCATTTATTAAAGTGTATACTGCATAAGACTTTTGTCAGATCTGCTGATGAGTGCTATATTTCTTCCCTTTACCATTTTGCTATCAGTTGGTGAGAATCTGGCAGAACAGGTAGTTTCACATTTTGATCTATAGTGGAAAAAAAGTGACTAAGGTGGAGATAAGAAGACAAAGAACAAACTGAATTTGCGAAGGACATGGGAGACCCTGCGGAGGACAAGCGTGGCCTCATTGCGTTGGTCGATATCGCCTGGGGAGATCATGAGGCACATGTCGACATCACTATTCCCAATACCAAACCCAGTCATCGATGACCCCACCAGGTACAGTCGGCAGTATGGGAAATGATGCTGCCATGAGAAAAAAACATTCAAGTTGTATCTCCATACAATGAAACAACATTTGGCAGCAATGAATGTCTAATTGATGCAAAGTTAATTTGTCTGGTTAATGAAAAAGTTAAAACAGCATGTGTGGTTCATTAGGAACTGCGATCAATAGAGTGTATCCTCTTCAGGATTTGAACATAGTTATGTTCAGCAATATAGGAAAGTTCAGCACTGCAGTGTGAAGTGACATCTGTTGATTGGCAAAGACAGATATATGTCAAGCTCAATCAAGTAAATTTTTTGCAGCCTGAGGAAGTTCATGACAGGAACCAAGCAGATTAATGCTGTTACCTCAGTTGGCAAGAAGTTAAAGAAAACTTATTGGTACAAATGGAAACAGGAGCAGGTGACATGAACACCTTGATGATGGTGTAGATGCGAGTTCGGAGGTAGTGCTTCCTGAAGAGGGTCTCATCATCCTGCCGCATGGACATGAATTTGTCCCAGATCTCTTGAGACAACTGTACCAAAAGAAATCAAATAGAATCAGCAAGATACTCAGTTACAGGCAATGCATACATCAATTTTACAGCACCCATAGGCATCAAATTACTAGATGATAGATTAAATGCAATCAACCTTATGTAAAAACTGCTTCAGTCTGCAATGCAGCAATACACTGTTGAGAAAAAAAGTGTGGCTCAAGCATAACTTTTTGCCTATGACAGCATGGTGCAATCCCCTTAGGACATCTAATAATGGAGAAACACAATATTGGAACTTTCAAAATAGTAAATTTAAAAGGTAAGGGGGCAGCAACTTCTGCGCGGCAAGTTTTAAAAGATGATGATTTTGGGGAGAGCGAAAAAAAAGAAATAAAAATCTGCTTAGGATTGCTCCCTTGAACATGGCTTAAGCCATTCTTGGGTTTTTTATATTCTGATTAATAAAAATTAAGTGTCATCATAAAAATGGACTAGCAAGCTAATTCCATAGAAACTACTACTTTTACAACCACTGCACTAAATGCATGTTACATTCCACCAGGCTGATGAAAAAATTAAGTGGCCCAAAGTGACAAACAAAAATAAGAGAATCAACAGGGATATGACTGGATTGACACAGGACAAGAAAAGAGGAAGACACGCACGAGATCTAACTCTTCCCTTGGGTAGATGATATGCTCTGGATGGGAAATGTGAGGAGATATGTGAGGGGAGAGAGGAGGAGAAGGGGACGAGCGGTTACGCTTCACATGACCTGACCCCCGGTGTCCCCCATGCCCAGATCTTCCCCATCCCCCGTGATGCATGTCGTAACTCCGCCTGTAAAAAAAAGGCTCCATATAAATTATGGCAGAAAAAAAACTTCAGATAAAATCTCAGGTATGTCAACTGCAAGAGTTAGCAGTTTGTAGACTTTCAGATCAACCATTAAAGCTAAATAATGTTGGAAGGTATCCATTTAAATTAATTATGAATAAGAACATGGTTGAAAAAATATATACACGAATGAAGGATAGATAGGTCTAGATCTGTTATCAAAAACAGTGAAGATTACTGCAAGAAATATTAGCTGAGACTCACTTCAGGCCCCTCTGTGAAAAGTGAGAAGTGAAGCGGTAGCTGGGGATCGCTGGAGGATTGTAAATGACATTCCTTCCATCTTTGGTAGACATGGCCAACAGGTCATCCTTCCCCTTTTCGTCAGAACTCCTTGAGTCGTCCGAGTGAAGAGCGTCATAATCCCCTCTAAAGAAAAAGTTCAACGTGAAAGTGGTTCTGCTCCTCTTTCTATCATAATACAATATGAATACACAAGAATGGGATCTGCATTTGAGGTACACACTTGCAAAAGGCAAAGAGCTCATGGAGTCATTATAGCACTTCCGAAAAAGTCATCGTCACAATAGGGAACACGCGACTCACTGCTTGTTCCACGTGGGAGAGGGACTACGATTGTGAAGGTTCATGTACCGGTGATTCACGGTGATGGGCATCACATTAGCCATGATGGCTGGGGGAATCTGGGTCCGTGACAGGTGCATTTCTCCAAAGAAGTCTGTCGGGGTCCCAAAAGGAAGAAAGTGACTAGAAACTGTGACTGGAGTTGCCTGCTGCTGTTGCTGTGAGGCTGTCGTCGTCTGTTGCTGCTTCCACGGATCAGTCACCCAGTGAGAGCATTGATATCCTACGGGATACATTGTGGTCCTCTCCCTCTTTTTCTTTTTTTTTCCCCTTGAAAAGTTGTATATGCTCTCTAGAGGATAGCTTTGTAGGCCAGAGGGCTTATGGGATGAGGACAGTGGCCTGCAAATGCATAGACATGGGTTCAGGTTCATTTTCCATTCCATAAGCTAATGTTGGCTAGACTAAGTCTATCTCACACTTGCCCATATATCTAACGTGGATTACTTATTGATCAAATGGGATATCTTAAAGGCCCATTTTCCAGGCTATAAATGGCTTGACCTACTTTAAGTCCAAGTAGAGACTAACATCAGACTACATCTAAAATTAGGCAGCAGTATCCTGGGATTTACTTCGCCTTTCGAATTGCCTTGGTACGCCACGTCCCTCTGCAGAGTTCCAGCGCATGAACGTTACATTCCATTGAGTCATTACGAAAAATTGCCCAGGCCTAATTAGACATCTTGAGTTCAGTGGCACTAACGTTAGACTAAACTTATGCCCGACTTAGCCTCTCACAAGTCTCGAGGAAGACGCGAAGGAAAAGACCTCGAAATCACGAAAGTATGAAAGCATTCTGGCAAAGAATCACATCCGGTTGAAAGTCTTAGCCTAGGTCCGTGACACACTTAAGCCTCTCACTCCGTTCCGACTTCGTCCCACAAAGCCATCAAAATGACTTAGCGGTTAGGTGGCGGAGATCATGGCGGGCCTAACGTTATCGTACCCCTGACCTCCCACCAATCACAGGTCTAAGTCATAGGCTCACGACCTAAAAAGAAGAACGCGCCGGTAGAAGCAGCGTGTCACCTGGACGCCGCCATGCATCGGTACTTGCTCCTCGGGCACTAGGTAGAGGATCCTGTTGCACGAGTGGCACTGCGGTCCCATCTCCTTATGCAATGGACCTTATCCACCTGCATCTGCGCATGCGCACGACCTCGAGCGTATTCCATTTCTGTAATCCTGGGAGTGTCGAGACAGGATAGGGTTATGTGGCCTCGGATGAGATCCCGGGAAGGAGGCCACGCGCTGCTACTAACCTAGATACGGATTTGAATTGGGCTGGCAGGGAGACGCGCGTGCGCCGTTTTGGCGTAGAACTGGCATCGGCAAAAGGAATCCAAGCATTCCTGGAATTTCATGGTGTGAAGCTGAGATTCGTCTTCGATTCCTCCTTCCGGCCCCACCTCGTCGAGAGCGAGTATAATGCGAGTCCACATCGCGCTACAGATGAACCCAGGAGTTGTCATGGTCCAAGACCATGCAACTTGCTCGATGAAACGGATTGGCCATTTAAACCTAATTAACAACTCGAATCCGCTGGAGAATTTTAATTCGCAAAAACATAGTCGAGGCGGGTAGTAGGATCGAGTCTGTTCATTTTCTTAGCTTGAAAATGACGACCAGGCATACATAACCCAGCGAGCGGATTTTCATTGACGCATTCAACGTCGGCTTCCATTAAACTTGAGGTGACACCTCGCAGATGCGCGAAGGGGCTTTCCCTGAAATCTTTATTCCTCCGTTCCTCCACTGAACCGAAGGGAGAAAAAAAAAAGTGGCACGGAACGCACCCGGGCATCCTCGGGTCGTAATTAGCCAGACTGCATGAGTTCTCCTAGGTCATTATTTTCCAGTGGCATTGCCTTTCAAGACCCGCATCATGGCAAGTGCATGTGGGAATTTCTGCTTCTTACAACCAGTGTCCCAACGCCATGGAGCATAAGCCACATAGTATAACCATTCCATAGGTCTCTGCCTTTTCAATTCAGCTCATGAATCTCCATGCAATGAGTGCATAAGAATTCCGAGTCAAAAAAGTCTATTTTTCTCCCTGCCCCCTCCAGGAATGGCCATCACTGGCAGTTTGGCAATGACGACGAAAAGTAGTGTTACAGTAACTACAGGGTGTATAAAGTCACAGACTACTTTAAAATTGTAATAACTTTTGTAATTTTTGGACTAGAATAATAGTTTTGGTGCTAAAAAAAACAGATATAGTCAGTTTTGGCACCATGGAGGGTCAATGCAAACAAAAACACTAATGAAATCATAAAACCCCAATGGATTCTGTTTCTTTTGGCCCAAAAAAGAATTGTTCCATTTCAAAAATTATTAAAGTTATTACAATTTCAAGTCAATGACTTCCCATACACCCTGCATTTACTCTTAATAGATAATTCAGTGGTAACAATTCGGTTTGTATGCATGAGTGGAAAAACTGGAAAATAATTCTTACTCGAAGGTAATTGTTTTCATAAATAACACACTTAACAATGACCAGCAATGGAAGTCAAGATGGAGCTGTATTGGTATTGGTATTAAGCCCATGGAAGGTAAATTTGCATTGTGTGCCTGGTGAATGGAGAAAGACTGCCAATGACTAATGCAATAGGCCACAATGAAATTCATTTCTTTGATATAAGGGATCATCAAGAATGCATCAGGGGATTTTGGTTTGTAATAGAAAGAGAACATGAACAGATGGAGGCTGTCCACTAGTGTTGGCACGAGCCTGAGCAGTTCTGATGGAACCTAGGGGCATTCTCAGGTATGCAAGCAGAAAAGGACTTCTATTGGCTGAAGATAGAGAACAAAAAGGCATTTGAAATCTGTGGAAGGAAGACAGGATTATTAGAGAACTCTAACTCGTTGTATTACTTTGAAAGGGAGGCAGGAACACAATGTGCATCATAAAAACATCAAAGGCTAAGGTCGAACCTTTAGAAGGCTATCGTGATCGCATAATCACACCGTCACACATCATATACACAAGGAAGAAAGTTGTATGCAGAGGACCCTAGTTGGGATGAACCCTCAGTCCAACATAATGCATTCAACTTCCATTGCAGAGTTGGATTCTTTGAAATCCAGCGATTTCTGGGGCTTCTTCCCAGTGAGGAATTTCTTGATGCCCATCTTCTGCTTCTTCTCGGTTGAAGCTGGAGGCATGGCTGGATTAGCTTCCACGGGGCATGTGAATTTTTTAATAGAAGGTGTGGATGGTTTAGATGAGGATTGAGTTCTGTTTGTCTGGTTGTTGCTGGAAGGGAATGCATGGGCTGCATCAGTCACATAATCCCACTCTTGGGCTGCATCCCCAAGTCCATATTTCTCTCTGATTGCTTTTGGGACATGCCAAGCAAAGGGTCCACTTTCCTTGGGCCGACACCGCATGGCACACTCTTTGAACTTCTGGTAGATCTTTCTCTTGGACAAACGATTTGGTAGACGATACTGCTCTTCCTAAAGACACAAGAGACACAGCCTATCAGAACCAGAGAGAAATTCCACCAATTTTCATGATAGGTTCTATAAACACTTGCTCTTACCTGAGGGAGGGTCGAGAGGTGTTCCTGAATCTCAGATCGCCCTCGTTCCACCCAGTACTGTTGAAATTCCCTGATTAATGCTGACCCCTTCCGAGGATTTTCATGCACCAACTTGATCAGAAGGCTCACAGCTACAGCAAAATGAAAAAATGACATTCAGCTCTCAAACAATATATTTAACTCCAGAACTCTATACTTAGCTACAGCATGTAAATTAAACTCAAAACTTATTCTGACATTCTCATTTTAAAATGCATATAAAAACAGGATATATTCACAGTATGAAGAAAGAAGAAACACAACTTGCATACCAGCTTCAGGAAAATTCTTTTCAACTGATGATAGCGCCTTGCGTTTTCCTTTATCTGGAGTTATGGAAACGTCTGGTGTTAGAGGTTTGGGTGGGGCAGCAACTGAGATTGGCCTCTCACTCAAGAACACTGCCTTGAATGCACTCAGGATCTCACGCATATGCTCATGGACTGTTCCAAAACAACAAAAAGGTTGTGATGAAGCTTTAAAAGAAGTTTGTCAGTCTATGAATAAAAACAACTCACCAGAATTGGTTTGATGATCAAAACAGCAACCTATCAGGCGAGGGTGAAGCTTTTCTGTCTTTTGCTTGATTTTTGCTTCAAATTCTGCTGCTTTTAGTTTCAGCTTTGCTTTTTGTAGCTCTGGATCCTAAATAAGCCAGAAAATATGACAATGACACATAAGGTAATGGCACATATGTGGAATTCAGCCTAAACATGCCACTTTCATACCACAGGTTTGTCATCTTCATCCTTCTCGCCTTCTTCATCGCTGAGATACCCATGAGGCACAAAGAAGTCATTGTCAATCTCATAGTCATCTTCACTTTCTTCATCATCGGAACCAGAAAGACTCTCGCCTGCTTCCACACCTTCTTCCCATTCATCATCTGAATCAACTTCATAATCCAGAAATGCCTATGCAAAGAAAGGCAGTTAAAAAATCTGTAAAGAAGGATAAAAGGGATGATTGACAAAATAATTAGTATCACAACAAACCTTGTCCTGGTAGAAGGGTCGGCGACCAGTGATGGCAGTGGATGTCTTTTGCCATGTTCCCCAGTATGGTGGGCGGTTGTTCTCCTCAAACTGGAAAAGCTTTGCTTTCAGTCTCTTCCCATCACTCCGGTGAGTGATGATGAAATTCTCCTTATCTTCCTCTGTAAAAAAACAAACAAAAAACATCATTACTTCACAATGAAAAATAAAATTTGATCCACTGGGTACAAAAGGGAACACATACCAAGTATGACAACATCTTCATCTGGATCAAGGAGCCAGGTCGGCCCACTAGTGCCAGGTGTGACGTGGCCACTTTTCAATTGTTTCAGGTACAGATCCTTCCCAGATTGTTGAGTCATCTGTGCATCCAAGGAACTTTTTTGTCTCTGACTCAATTCATTTCGATGAACAGGTGCTAATCTCATGTCCTCCTTCACCTGCACATAAAAATATACAAACTGACCCATCAGCTCTGCTTTCAAATAACTGTTCATTGCAAATGAAATACCACCTTAAACATTAAGTTATTATGAACATATTGTATCACAATGATGCAGCCAAGGTGGACATGACATTGGGTCTATGGAACCCATTCTGGGAATTCAACCCATACTTAAAGATCATGTGCAAATCAACATTCAACATTACTCTGGGAGGAATGCATGCAAGCACTGAATGCTACAAAATGTTACTCTCTAAAATACTGCACCTGGAATCCCCTGAAATTTCCTTCCACATTGTCAGAGTCTGATACTTCCATCACAGTTTCTGATGGACCCCTCTTGACAAAGAATGATGCAAATGCTGCTTGAGCCTTTTTTATCTTATTTTTCTTCTCTTCCTCCATCTTCTTCTTCTCTTCGTCCTGCTTTTTCTTTTCTTCTTCCTTCATCCGCTTCTCTTCCTCCTTCTGACGTCTCTCTTCTTCCTTCTGACGCCGCTCTTCCTCCTTTTGCTTCTTCTCTTCCTCTTTTTTCCTATCATGAAGATGCATAACAGTGCAGTAAAAATTAACAAAGGGATGATCACTTAAATTTGTAGCAATCAACTATACCTTATTTCAGCTTCTCGTTGCAATTTTTTCTCTTCCTTTTCACGCTCTTTTTCTCTCCTCTGAAACTCCTTCTGCTCAAGTTTCTCTTTTCTCAGCCTTTCTTTCTCGGCCTTCTCCTCTGCCTTCTTTTCCTCCATTTCCTATAAGAAACAAGATATTTACAGAAAAACTCTACATTTTCAAATATCCCACTCTTGAGAGAGAGATATACTGACCTGCTTTGCTCTCAGCTTCTCTTTACGTTTCTTCTCCGACTCTATCTTCTTGCTCAGCTGCTTGGGTGTCAACTTCTTTCTTGAGGATCCCTGAGGTGTATTCTTCCCTTCACTACAATCCTGAGGAGTCACAGAATCCTTAGCAACAGATTTAGGGGTCTCTTCTAGAGATCCTTTAGCTTTTCTAGTTGAAGACTTCAGAGACTCTGATCTTGACCGTGCAGAAGGAGTTCCATGAACTTCCTTCTCACTAGGTGTATCAGGGGGGGCAGAAACTACTGAGTCATTCAGTGAGTCACTGCAATCATAAGATGAGGAGTCAGGGCTGCTTAGACGATCATCACCTTCGTGAACTCTTGAGGAAGGTGACTCAAGATCATTAGAAGGGGACAACTCAGACTTCAGGTCAGGAGTACATTGGACTGGAGAGGACTCATCCACAATAGCTTCCTTCTCAGATGAGATCTTTTTCTCTCTCTCATTTTTATTATCCTCATTATCTACAACCATGACTTCAGATGGCAATACCTCTTTCTCATTGACATGTTTAAGGAAGCTTTCCATGAAAGACTTGGATGATGTGGCCTTGGCACCATTCACACTTGAGGCTGGCTTTGAATCTGTACTGACTTGGTTCTCATCTGTATGAGCAAAGCGCTTCAGGCTTGCCTCAATCTTGAGCTTCAAGCGTTTTTTCGGCTTATCATTAGCAGACTTCTCCCTTTCATTCTCCAATATTTTTCTCTTGGAGGCAGAACCTTGGGCCTTTGTAGCCTTTCCATTTACCATCTTCAGGGGGAAGCAGGCTAGATAAAAACAGAAAGTTAAACATAAAATATAAAAATGCTGTTTAGAAGGAAAGCAGAAGATAAAAATCTTCATGATAGGAACGGTTAATTCAACAGTAAACACACTTTTGGATATGCTACACTTGCTCTCTTGTGGCACAAGGACAAACCACTGAAATAAGCACTCTGACAGCAGGAAAGTGACAAAGGCCACATTTAAAATAAATTTCCATGCTTTTGCGCTGCACTAGTCAGCTCTCTTGTTAGTGAATGAAATAGTCATTGAGATAAGTTCCAGGTTATCCCAAGCAAGTTTTTCAAGTCTCCTAGTCATACCTGCACCTTTTCAAACACAAAATTTTGTCTCTTAATAGGGCATCTAAGGGAACTCAGGTGAAGCCTCAGCTTATCTTACCTTGC
This sequence comes from Darwinula stevensoni, assembly GCA_905338385.1. Classification (NCBI taxonomy): domain Eukaryota; kingdom Metazoa; phylum Arthropoda; class Ostracoda; order Podocopida; family Darwinulidae; genus Darwinula; species Darwinula stevensoni. Next base: position 33,911 of record CAJPEV010001831.1, on the reverse strand, counting down.
TTATGATTTTTGCCGATAGAATGCCTCTTTGCATCTCCACTACTACTGTCTTCTTGATCCAGATCTGTAGATGATAGAAGTTTACTCATGAGCTTTCAACATAAATCTAATAATTGGGCTGCAGTTGGGCTCATCAGGAGGCAACATTTTTTCAGACTGAAAAACTGGGACACAAAAGCTAAAAATGAATACTTGTTCCTCAGTAACTCTAGGCTTCATCTTCCACATTGCAAAATGTGGAAGATTAAGAAATCTTAATCAACAAATCTTTATTCTATGAATTTTCTCACTTTTCCATTGCTTACCAAAATCCTTCCACTTATATGAAATTATTGCCATGAGGGCATAACTTTGGAGTGTTCCCCCCCCCCACCCACCCTGGAAGGCACAGGGGCTGAGCAAATATACTTCTTAAGTTAGGAAAAGATCTTCAATACCACAATAACTTCATCACACTGATGCAAGCAGCAATGGAAAATTTATGATAAAACCTGTAGTATCTTCAAAACTATATTTCAGCATCATTTTGTTTATGCACCTTAAAAAAGAATAACCACTTCATTCTATGAGGCTTATATTCCAGATGCGAAGAAATTGTGAGGCCACTTTTCAAAAACTAAATTCTATATAACAAAAATTAAACAATCAAATTTTCAATGAGCTGTCAGACCCTGAAGTATATGTAAACTCAGAAAGTTCCATGCAAGAAAGAGGCAAAAATCTGGATGTGGAAGGTAAAGACACCTGCATGCTATTGAAGAAGTGAAAGCATCAGGCTTCAAAATCAGGGGCCTGGGTCAAAATCAGGGGCATATTTTTAAATGGTATATTTGCCAAACTTGGGCAGAGCCTGGAAAACTTGGGATGTAACAGTGAAACAGGCATGTCTAACCACACTGGCTCACATGGGCAGCGATTTGTTGACAAATTTGGGGGGGCTCAAAGACAAAATTTGGGGGGCTCAGAGGCAGAACTCCAAGTATTCCTTATTCTTCTACCAAATTTTTGGGGGGTTCCAGCCCCCTGAGCCCCTATGAATAGCCGCCTATGCTGGCTCACCACCTAACACTCCTGCTTCCAAGAGCAGAGTCTTACAAGAGAGTCTCATCTTAGGTTATCCCAAGTTTTGCCAAAATTTAGGAAATTATAACACCCCAGTAGGTGTTATATAGGTATAGGCGTGAAATGCCTAAAGGTTATATTCAGAAGTAGCTTTCATCCTCATGGAGCAAAACAAATACATGAGGCATGCCATGCTCGTGATAACAAGTCCAAAAGACTACGGGCTAACATGTTTACATATTTTCAACTCACCGATGACAGGGACATCTTCAACTTCTTCCATTAGAAGAGACTGACGAATCCTTTTCAACGAGAACTGCGAAGATTGCCCTTTAGGAACGAAACCCCTATTGACCTTTCACCAGCACCAGCTGACCGACCACCACAACTAAGGGGAATAATATCCTCTTCCCCGCCAGTCTTTCGGTGACGAGTGTTGCGCTACGGAGAATGGATCGCGCTTAGCCCCAGTCGTCAGTCTCGCTTCGAAAGATAATAATATTTTACTCCTTGAAGTAAAAAAGGATTGAATATATTTTTGGCATGGAAGTATGGAATCACTTTGTACCATCTCTTAAGGCAGATGGTGATCATCCAGACCAATGGAATGCATGTGCTGGCGCCAAGGTTGATCAGGCCCAACAACATTGAAAACATGATGGCAGCTTGTGTTGCTCCATGAGTGCCGCTTGCTGAATCAGAAAGTGGAGGCGATTCCGAGCTAGCATGGCCTTGAAGGGGATAAAAGTGATTGAGATGAGCGGTCTTGCGCCAGCCCCATTCTGCGGGATGATCCTGGCCGACTTTGGAGCCTCGGTCATTCGCATCGATCGGGTCAGTCATCTGCTTCATTTCTTCGATTGTTTTATTACAGTGATGTCATGTTGGCCTAATATGTTATTTCCAACCAACTTACGGACGATACGAGACTAACTTTTTTTTTAACTGTAGGCTAGAGCGTTGATGGATGTGGATAGGCTGGGGCGAGGCAAGAGGTCGATTGCCCTGAACTTGAAGATGCCCCAGGGTCGTGCAGTGGCACACCAACTGTGTAGGAGGGCAGATGTACTCATTGACCCTTATCGAAGAGGTAGGTGAGTTAGGATGTGAGTCTGTTTTGTTGGAACTACATTACATCATAAGTCCTGTCTGAACTCATTTCAGGTGTGATGGAGAAGCTTGGCTTGGGACCTCAGGTATTGCTGTCTGAAAACCCTAAGCTCATATATGCACGACTCACAGGATTTGGACAGAATGGGCCGTTGGCAGACCGAGCAGGACATGACATCAACTACCTAGCACTTTCTGGTATTTACTTCTGCAACTCATAATATTGCTGACTGCAATCAAGTGGGATAAAAATGTAAATGTGCCTTTTCTGAGACTTACTTTTGTAGGTTTCCTTTGTTGTTGATCTATGGATCATGTATATAAAGATGGTAGACATTTCAGTCTGCTGCTAAAGTCAGTCTTGACCAGAGTCCTGTTTACCCCTCTCAATCTCCCAGTGAATAGATTTCAATCTACAATGTTCAGCAGCAAGAGCTTTCAAAAACATGAAACATAAAAGTAAAATTTGAACTCCACAAATTATGTTGTTAAAACTGATTACATATTTTGCTGTTTAATAAGCATTGTTTTGGGAGAAAAATGAAATTAAAGTCTCATTTCACAGTAGCTAATTTATAGCAAAATTAAGGGGTCAAGGTCAGGACCTGTGTGACCAACATGACTAAAGTAAGTATGCAGTAAATATTTGGGCCACTTTTATGTATGCAAATGTTTCTTTCAGAAGAAAAAATTAGCTCCTTTCAAAACCTGAGTTCAAGCTCTTCCAGACTTGGCTGTTTAAAAAATGCAATCCTTGTGATATAAACTGTGAGATCCAAATCCAAGTCAGGAAAAGGTACAACAAATGCAGATGCAGACAGATCACTTGACTCAGGGAATTTGTGAGCATCCATTGATATTCCAATAGAGACAGCTGGGCATGTAGAAACTAATAATCAAAATATAGCTATCTTCTTTCACATCACACATTCAATACACTTTCAGTACCTTCCAGTAAGAAAAAGTTTTTTCTCAGCTTTCAAAGTCACATGCTTTAAGCTTTCTCAACATAAACTGGTTTATAAACGTTAGCTTGTGATTTGTTGCTCTCTAGTTGAAAAATCCTATCATGCTCTACATCAGGGGTGGGCAACCTTTTTGCCCAACTGTGTAGCATTGCCCCTTAAGGGACCTCCTGCAGGCCACAATACCTATTTAAAAAAAAAATTAATATTACATTTACAAAAATATTCAAGAAGTGCTGCAGGCCATTGGTTGGACACCCCTGTTCTACCTGATCAAAGCTCTTTTATCATTGAGATTATAAGGGTGTCTGATTCAACTTTTCAGCCAATGCTCATTTCTAATGTTAAATTTGTTCTGCATGCTCTATTTTCCTAAGTATCAACACAAATTTTCTTTATAAAAACTTTTCCAGGTGTTCTATCCATGCTTGGCAGAAGCAATGAGTCACCCCTGCCTCCAGTGAATTTGTTGGCAGACTTTGCTGGTGGAGGACTGATTTGTGCTCTGGGAATTGTCATGGCCCTATTCCATAGAACACGCTCAAATCAAGGTCAGGTTATCGATACAAGCATGGTGGAAGGAGCAGCTTATGTTAGCAGCTGGCTTTATAAGTCACAGGATTTGTTTGTGTGGGGGAAGCCAAGGGGGCAGAATGCGTAAGTCCTAGCATCAAGAGCACTCTCTGGTTTCTGACCTGCTCGTTCCAAAATATCCTTTTTCTCATTTCTTCTAGCTTGGATGGAGGAGCATACTTTTACCAAACTTATGAAACAAAAGACTCCAAGTATATGGCAGTGGGGGCCCTGGAACCTCAGTTCTTCCATGAATTTATTTCCAAGCTGGGCCTTTCACCATCTGAATTTGAACACTTTAGCAAGTGGGAGGAAAACAAAGAACACATTGCAGCTATTTTCAGGACCAAGACTCAGGAAGAATGGGAGAAGATATTCCACGAGTCAGATGCATGTGTGACACCTGTGCTGGAGATGAAAGAAGCCCCTCAGCATCCACATAATGTGGCCAGGGAATCTTTCTTCGCAAATGAAAAAGGGGAACTGGAACCATCTCCTGCACCTCACCTGTCCGAAGTCCCCTCACAAAAAGCCACCCATAGCCCTGTGATTGGGGAAAATTCAAGAGAAATCTTGGCAGAACTTGGCTTTGGAGAGTCAGATATCAATGAACTCATAGCAGGAGAAGCTGTGGATTGCATTCATGGGAGAGCAAAGCTCTGAAATGTATCATGCTTACTTTCTTGACATGCCTTTCATTGGGGGTGCTGAATGTTCTTATTGATAGGAGGCCAGTGTTGATCCTGTTGGTGCTCATAAATAAAATATTACATTTAAGCCATGAGAGCCAATTTTATCATAAATAATATTCACAATGAATATGCTTAACTCTATTTTACCAGCTGGTTCAATAAATAACTTTTATTTTTTCCATGTATATCCATTCTTTCTCTGATCATGTGAATATCTTTCATTTAAATAGACTCTTCCATCATTTAGGAATTGAAAGAGTTTCTGCACTTGCAGCCTTGCCACTCTCAAGGGGTTGGCATAGCGAGCAGATTTTGAAGAGTTCCAGTGTTCATCATTCCATCTCTGGATGGGCATTCTTTGCATTAAAACATTTTATGGTTTCATCTAAACCAATTCTGTAGGTCTTGGATACCAGAGGTGATGCAAAACATAAAGCTCCTAAAAAGTGCTTTGAGGAAGACGGTGAAGGAAAAGTTGCGCCAATTGTCCATTGAGGAAAGGGCCCGACAATCTCTTGTCGTCACCACTATGGTACGACTGTCTGTGGCTTCTGATTATGCTAGCATTATTTTCATGGAAACTTTTATTCTCTTTCAGCTTCTGAATACAGATGCATACAAGAATGCCCAACGAGTGTCCCTCTACCTGAGCATGGAGGATGAGATTGACACCCGTCCCATTGTGGAGGATGTGTTTGCGCAAAAGAAATCCTGCTTTATACCTAGGTATGGATGCTGGTTGTATTCTGGAAGAATGCTGTCCAGTCAACACTACTACAAGGACCTGTTATGACACTAGGTATGAAAAGGGCTCCCCAAGAATGGACATGGTGGAATTGTACTCCCTAAAAGACCTGGAAAGTCTTCCTTTGAACTCTTGGGGCATCAAGCAACCACCCCTGGAGGATTCTAGGCCAAACGCCCTGGAATCAGGTCATTTATTCCCTTGGTGGAAGGTGGAGGGCTGACCCAATTTGATGTCGCTTTCAACGTGGTTCTCGTCCGACAGGTGGCTTGGATCTTGTACTTGTGCCCGGCTTGGCATTCACACGAGACGGATTGCGCCTCGGAAGAGGTAGAGGTTACTACGACCGCTTCCTTACCGATTGCTTTCAGTTGCCTTGCAAACCCTCCACCATAGCATTGGCTTTTAAGGAACAGATTTTTGAAGTGGTTCCTGTTGAAGAGTCTGACTTCCACATCAGTCATGTTCTCTTTGAAGGCTTGCAATGAGCCGAGAGAAGCATAGTTTTTCTCAAGTAGGAATCATTAGAGCAGTCAAAAGAAAAAATTGGTGAGATGGAGGATCGAATCTTTAGCAATGCGCTTTTGAGGCAATATCTGTGCCCCTTGTAACCTTTGAGTGATACATGAGATTCGTCCAGATTTTTCTTTTGGTATTTTTTTCTCAGTAAAACTCTGTCAAAAGCTAAGCAATTTTGGGTTTTATTAGGTTTTCATTGTTTTATCAATTCTTAAATTAAGCAATTACTTTGAAAGTATGAGGGAAAACAAAGGGCCAGAAACTATTTTCTGCCTTGAAAATTGCTGTTGCAGACAATTCTGAGTTCATTTGCATAATTTCTCCTATCTGGGAAAGACGGTAATACACTTTGGTTCTGCATGCCCCACGAAACAGTTCAAATTAATTCAATTTGAAGGCATTCTTTTTTATTATAGTCATTTCTCATGACAGCAGTTTTACTATCGACCTTTTGCCAAACTTGTCCTTCCTATCATCCTGATCCTGAGAATCCTATTTTCTCTTTCATGGTTGAACCTCTTTCAACCTTACATTCAATATTCCTAATTATGTTTTAAAAAGATGTTATCATCATTCCTTACAGTCCAAATTCAGTCCTCTTCAAATAAGGCGCTTCTGGAGAGGAATAGTTACCCCGTTAATATTCATTTATGTCTTTTAATTTATCCCTTACGCCAAAAAAACGTGTGTGTTTTTATTTATTTACATCTTGGATATTCAACTTTAACATGGCGCATGGAGTCTAGGTTTTTCTCTTCGGTCATATCGTTTATTTTGAAATATTTTGCTCTTAGTTGTCTCTATCGGTCCGTTTAAATGGTTTTTGATAGCCTTGCTCCTCATATAGTATTTGTTGCTCGTAGATCCGAGCTGACATTGTTGAAAATAAAGCTCCTTTTCGCTCAAGCTGTTTTTCCTTCGATTGATCCCGGCGCCCTACGAGTTTCCTAAATGCCCCAAACCTCAATGACCGATTTCATAGCCAAATAGCATCCTGGAAATAGAACACGACAACCATGACGGGCGTAGGCGGCTATATCATGTGGGTTTGAAGCAAGGCAGAGCATGCGATCGAATCGATACATCGAACCCAAAAGCGCCAGACTGGCAAACGAAAGCCGAGACGGGACTGGGAAGCAAAATAACCTGCAAAAGGTCACTGACCTCCGCAAACAAATGGAAAGACTTCTCACTCCATGCCCTCGTGTAACCCGAACATACCCTAGAGAGAGAATGGCGAGTCGAGTCATGCTTGCGAAGCCGACTCGAAATGTCGTGAAAACGCCAGCTATAATCATGGGAAGTGCAGTGGAAGAACGAAAAGAAAGTCGGCTCGCAGGCGAACGGGCAGCCGCTCCAGACATCAATGGGAGTTTCTCCGAAGCACGGAAAAAGAGGAAAAAAAAAATGGCCAACGACGGTAAAGACGCCGCCTCTCCGTATGGGCAAATGAGGGTCATTCAGAGATTTATTCTCCGTTCGAGGACTATTCTCTGAAGGGGGGGACCTTCGCCGAGCATGTTGATGGGACAAAGCATCTTCGGGAGCAGCTGGCAGTTCGAGGAGCGAGGCACTTAGCGAATAACGTCTCCGTGCTGTCAATCAGTTTTTGATAGATGAGATGCAGCCTCCCCCTTGCATCGCAAGGAGCGCCGCGATGAAAGGAAGCCGCCTTTCATCGCAAACTTCGTTTCTTAAGAGCGAACTTCGCATGCCGGCTCGAAATCCACGAAACTTGCATCTCCGGCGGGCAAAATGCGATTAAGAAACTCGGAGCAGACGCTCCGTAATTCCCTCGTTTCGCTTCGATGAGCAATATTCATCCGCTGCCATCGACTCGATGACGCTTTCATCGATGCGCCGTTCCTCCAGCGCGATGCTGCTTTGCCATCGAGCGATACAATTATGGATATTCGTTCCCGAGTGGATGCCCGAAATTTCAAAGCGCCGCCGCGCGTTCGACGAGCCAGAAAGAAAGTAGTTTCATCAGACGCAGGCATCAATGATTAATAATCGCCTTTCCGTAACCGAGCTGCAGTACGTATCTATCCTATCAAAAAGTTTCGTTCTCGTCTCGCTTTATCGAGTTGCCTCCTCTCCTCTTTGATCCCACGATCCCTTTGACCCCGGAAGCACGTAGAAACGTCCCATGCCGCTGAAACCGAACCGACTCTGGAGAATGGAGACGACGGCGACCGCCCATTGCTCCGTCGGATGCCCCGACCCCCCCTACACCGACTCCCCTTACCCCAAATGGAGGCACGCCGAGATGGACGAGCCCGAGACGATCAGCATCGGCTCGGCCCTCTTCTCGTCTTCTACTGCGCCCTGGATCTAGAGGTTCTTCGGCGACGACCGCCTCGTCTGGGTCACCTTCTTCGAACTCACCTGCGTCGAGGTCATCGTCGTCACCTTCGAGGCCATCGTCGTCGCCTTCGAGGCCGGCGTCGGTACGTCGGCACGGGATTCGCGACTTTCACGATGCCGTCGAGGATGTTTTCCTTCGAATTCGTCAGTTTCAACCGAGTTAAGATCTAACTTTGCATAACTTTTATCGAATCGTTTAAGGAAAACCTTCACCCGTGATATTGCAGTAAAAATGTATCCGCCTTACGGCGAGATGCTATACCCGGTGGTCATGGCGACCGTGGTCCCGTATCGCACGTTCGGACGGAGCTAGCTCCACGGCCGACGCCGATTCCAGGCAGCTCCTCGTTTCCCACCAGAACGAGTACATCAGTCCGGTCAAGGCCTCCTCCATTCCAAGCCGACAGCCATCGTCTTCTTCAGGTTCTCGCTCCCCCCCCCCCAGCATTCCGCAATTCACCCATCTGTCACAATTTAGGCGTTCACAAACAGGGATGCATTGATACCATAGGCGTAGGAACGTCCTCAAAAGTGGGGGGAAAAACGAGAGAGATCAGATCTGAAATCCGGAAAATTACTATTATACTATATTAAAGATGATCAGATAGCAAATTCATGTGAAACAAAAATGATTATGTTCTCCTTTCCTCGTTTTTTTTTTTCGAAATATGTAATCAATTTATCTAATTCCAAGTAGTCCAAAATGTCTCGATGTGCACGCATCAATGCGACGTTTGTCCGACGTCGTTGTGTCGTCGTCGTCTGTATCCAATTCTTGAACCGCCTCAATGCCGAGAAACACTCTCTGCCGATGCAACTGCAACATACGTAGCACCAAACTGCGTCTTTCGCGGGCATGTATGAAACCTATGGCCACATATCAAAGTAGTTCGCATCGGATGCCCTAGCCCCTTTTCTAGGGAAATGATATTTTTGCGGCTAAGAAGGACCACTTTCACAAACAGGCACAGGTTCCCGTGCGATTTTGTCCACAGGGACGATCGATAACACAACACCGTTGAAGTTTTCCATTCCTGAATTTTCTTCATATTTTGCCATCTTTGGTTTCGTAATGAAATCAAAAAGCTCGTAATCACTGTTCTACCGTTAAAATGTTTCAAGCCAGATTCATGCCTGAAGGAGCCTCCCATCTTTTCCAGGAAAGATTTTAGAGAAGGGAGGAGAAGTCAAATCGGATGGGAAATCTTGGACCCGAGACAAAAAGAACTCTGACTGAGCGCCTATCAAGTGTGCCCCACTATGCCAATCCCCCTCAGGCTAATGCCTGAGGGGGATTCGAGATAACCTTGCTTCGAGATAAATTTACTTTCCAAACCCCACTGAATGCCACGAAGGATCTTAAGTTGCAGCTTGCCAGTGTACTCATTACTCTAAGGTCTAAAAGTGGGGGGGGGGAGCAAAAGATACCCTTTGCCCCCCATCTGGAAAAGTGAGGGGGCATTTGCCACCCTTGCCCCCTCCCCGGTTCCTATGCCCTTGATTGATACTCGAGAACCCTCGAGTTGGACTCACTGTCACAAACAACTGCTCCTTTTCTGCCCTCGGTCCTCGATATCACTTAGCGTCCACATACCTAAGCCTAGTATGTGAAAGGCCCCTCATTACTTTCCCGTCCATCCACTTCAGACCCCCCCCCCCCCCCCGAGAAAAGCGAAAAAATGGTACGGAGTATCATTCTCCATGTAGCCCGTTCTGTCGGAACTTAAAAGAAATTGCTCTTCCTCCATCAGCCGCGAGGATGACCGGAGGATACTTGAACCTCGTGATAGCAGCAGGGAAACAATACCACTGCATTGCCTAGACAGCACTCAAAGATCATGTTCTCACGCACTGGCTCGGCAGCTTTGTGGGCAGGGCGCAATATGAGGGCGTCGTGTCGGGACTTCGACCCTTTGACCCCAAGGTCAAAGTCGAGGCAAGAGCCGGAGCAAGGGAGCAGAATTCAAGGGTGAATCTGCTCCGTCGGCATCGGGTGCTGGGTGCTGGCAGGAATAGAGTCGCCTCGTTTGGTGATACTGAGGATCGATCTGCCCCTTCAGAGGTCAGAGGGGTTCAAATTGGCTCATCTGGAGTCAGAGGGGTTCAAACCGCACTGAGTGCAGCTCCGGCAGAAATACAAACTGCACCGACACTTCCTTGATCGAGAACTGAAATAGTTCAGTCAAGACCCAATGCATCAGGACAACCGAACTCGGCCGCACCACCTAGTTTCACCGTCATGGAATTGGGTCCAATGATGAAATCGAGGGCCGCTTCGACGAAGCCGCCCACAAGAGACAGTCGGTGGGTTGCATCGGATGCCAGCACATCTGCGACCGAAGTCACATCTGTTCCATCTACGAGCGGAGCATCGTCAGCAACAGCTGGTAGTTGAGTTTCATCGAGTGCAGTTAGAAGTAGGGCTCAGCCGCGATTCCAATTGAGGTTGTCCCTTCGACTTCAACCAGGGCTAATTTGTACCGATCAGTTCTACGACCCAGGAGCCCCGCGAGCCCACCCCCTCACACGCACGTGAGATTGAGAATCAGGCATCGTCCCAGAGTGAAAGTGAAGCTACAACGCCTCGCAGCTCCAGAAAGGGTTCAGACTCGACGGGTGCGTCGATCTCCACGGCCGCACCTTCAGCTTCTTCCAGAACCAATCAACCGCCATCGAGTGAAAGAGGAAGTCCATCAGGTGCCGCTTCGTCGGCATTCACCGGACGCGTACCCCCATCGAGGGCTCCATCGTCACCCATCGGAAGTGCGGCTCCCTCCAGGGCAAAGCCATCTGCACTATGAATTATGGCTCGATCGAGTGGAGTCCAGTCCAACGCAAGTCGATCTGCCTCCACGAGAAGCGTACCTGCATCGACGGCCGTTGCTAACCAAATGGCATCAAATCGAGTAGAATATGGGGTGACCGAAATGTCTGGATGAGGAAGTGCAGGACTTCAACACCTAGTCGTGTTGGTCGCTCCCAGAGGGAGACGGTGACATACATATACAGTAGATGCAAGGGAATCTCAAGTTGAATAAAATTAAGGAAAACATCAAAATGGTGTGCATGTTGTCTCTTAACATACCCATTCTGTGATACCGTGACAGACCATTACAGTTGTTACCGCACGACATGCATTTTCGTGTCAATTGTGACAGGACGTCCTCTGAGTTCACGCAAACTAGAGAAGTATCGGCACGATTCAGCCGAGAGAGGTGGGCCAGAATCGGTGATGGTTTGCATGACCAATGGGACTGATCGCCCATGGATGGAGTTCAATAGAGAGTTATGAATGAGAAAGTGAAAAACCGAGCTTGATCGTCTCCGTGATTTATTAAAGGCAAATCCTGCTGGATTCTCTCTCTCTCTCCCCTGCTTTGCATGCCACACACACGCTCCCACTTTCCCGAGGGAGTTGCAACCCCGACACCGACGTAATCTGACTCGAAGACTCTGTGTCGACGCCTCAGGATTAGGATGCGGAAACAGATCCTCCTTCGTCGAAATGCTCCCACGTTTTGCGTCCTGGCAAGCGGTGGCAAGCAATCCGAAAGTTATCGACTCCGGAGAACGAGTCCAGCGAAGCAGTCATTACTGCCACTAAAAGCGAAGTCTCAATCCGCCTCAGTCGATCGTCCATGACGGATTCATGGTCGACACGACTGCTCGAAGCGTCCTTCCAAGGGCCTGCAAGGTTGTCAAAATGCCTCGCCGTGGGAGCCTGGATCCGAGGAAATTAGTAGAAATCACTTAAATGGTGAATGAATGAGTAGGAGAATTAACAAAGGACGCACTTTCCCTCTGTGAGAAATTTCACAATCGTAATCTTGGCGTTTTTTTTTTACCAGCTGCTTCGGGATTTCTGAGGGGCACTCATAAGCATACCATTTTACTGTAATGGTACTATCAATGGCACTTGAGGCTCCATGAACGCAGAAGACGACTTTCATGATCCTCTTGGCAGACAGCTCGTTAAAGGAAACGGGTCCTTCCATCATGGTTTAACTTCTTTCGACTTCGAAATGACGTAGCCGGGTTTCGTCCAGAGTGGCGGCATCGCACGAACGGAATGGATTCGGTGACAGATCCTGGATTTCCTGCGCCATTTCGACTCGTTTCTGATACTACGTCTGTGTTGGGTGAATGGCATTCACTTGTAATAGGCTTTCATGACGTGCAGGTGTTGCCTCGAATTTCCATTAATGCTCCCCTTTAATGTGCCTCACTCGCAAGCCATCACGTCAACTGTAACACGTCGATCTTCCTCAACTTCTCGAACTGCCGCGATTATCTCCTCGAGCCGCGTGGGCACCCAGAGCGTGGGTCATTAGTGAGGTCTTGGCATCCCTCTCTGAAGGAAAGTAATATATCCGCACGAAGGGGAAGCCTCCCCAAGTACGGCTTCCAACTCCTTATGGATTATCTTTGCAGGGAGACGAAGATGCTGAACGTGCATTCAAGCTTCGACTCGGAATACACTTTTGGCAATCGCCAAAAGTGGGTCGAGTTCACCGACTCGTATCGGTGCTTTAATACAACTCATAAAAACCTGGCACGGCGTAGAAGAGGCTTCAAAACAAAAAGCTCGTATCTTTAATCATCAGTCTCTCCAGTAATGCTCTCAAGATACCCAGTAATGCCCTCAAGGCACCCAGTAATGCCCTCAAGGCATTCAAGCCAATAAGTTTTTGAACGACCCTCGTATGCCAGCAGGCTCAATCTCAATGGGCTTGGACAAACTCTCGAGGCGTCCTCATTCACGACTTGCATTGCCATGCCAGCCACATCTCAAACAGAGATACTTGGTATGTGGTTTTCTCTTGGAAATCGGCCTAAAATAAATGGGCTGTCGCTCTCTGTCAAGTCCTTTCATGTAAGTTTGGATTCCATGGTAACCCCAGGACGTAGGCTATTTTAATAATCGATGGAGTTCTCCTTTCTCTCCTAGTTTCTCTTCCCAGAATTTCAAGCCCGTTTCTCTTCTTGCTCTCCTTTGGCGTGGTCTAATTTACTTACTAATGAAGAGGATGATGGATCCCTCTTTTTCTTTGCCGGGACGGGAAGTGGACACGTCGAATCCCATTTTCCTCTCGTCTCCTGACAGGAGTCGGGAACATCGCAGAAAATGGTGATGGGGATCCTGTGGGAAGCGGCCTCGCGTGTCGAGGCCTTCGCCGTCTGGAACGAACTCGGAACTTCTGTTTCAAGCCTCTTAGGCTCATGGGTACCAGGAGAGAATGCTAGCCATTTCGTGGAATGTGGAGTTAGAAGCTTGGTGGCACGAGAAGTCGTGCCCTTTGCCTTTGAGAGCCTCATCAATAATCGAAAAGGAGGAGCAGCAACATCGGCTTGAAAGTACAGTATTGTGAAGCTCGGGATATCCCTATCTCTCGCTCAGCTTCTCAGGTGTGCTGGTGAGGACGACGGATTTCGAAGTCACCGAGCGTGTGGGAGACTCCTAGTGAGACTTCATGAAACTTTAAATGACGATTTCGTGTGTGCTTATATAGATACTAGTGCCCATCTCACGCTAACTTTCTTTTCTTGCTTTCTGCGGCGAAGTTGGGTGATGAAGGCCTCCGTTCTCTGCTGAGTTTCATAAAACCTCGGAAAATAAACAATTATTCGGCGCACTCTACCTCCTGGCGGAATATATCAACTCTTGGCTTCTTTCCCCCAACCCCTTTACATAATAAGGAGGGGCTTCATTTCGTTTGGCAAATAACAAGGGCTTTTCTAAGAAAATGTGCTTGCCGGATGACGTCGGCCCCGTTCTGGCGAGAGTGGAAATCTTCAGGGAATCCAGTCGGACTCGGAAGGAAAAACACGAGTCCACGAGAATTGTGTTATTCAGCCTACACCGAGGGGTCCCTGAAGGCATCCTATCGACTCTTCGTCCACGTCATCGTCCTCGCCTTCGAAAAGGCCCAGGATTTTCGTCTGGCCTGGAGCTGCCTGTATTGCCTATAGATTGCCTGTCTGATGGGATTCACCGTTGAGTCAATTCTATAATAAGCCTTTTTTTTTTCCTGGTTCTCCCGTCAACACAGCATCAATCCTCAACAAATGAATTTTTAATCGCATAAGATGGGATTCTGTTTCTTTAGGGAGCATTTTATTCGTCATTCTGGGCACATTCGTAGATTTTTAATGGGGACGCTCGGATCGCTGCGTCGGCGTGAAACCGATCCGGACTGTTTACCACGAGGAAATGCATTCGTACGATGCCTGGCCCTTCCGTAAATTCCAGTACAGTTCCCTTGCATGTTGTTCTACCTGTCTGGTGGTGGTTCTCTTACAGCTGTGGTTATAAGTAACCCAGTTTTCCCCTCGTTTCCCACCACTTCGGCAAACGGCAACAATTGAATTCTGAATGTTGTTGAATGAAAACTCTGCGGAAAGCCCCAGTGGAATATATAAGGCATAAAAGAAAAAAGGCCCAAATCGCATTATCGAGTTACTTTTCATCGAGTTACGTGGAGTAAGACTTCCCTTTCTAGGCCGGAAGCTTGGTGTTGTAGATGATTGAAGGTCTCGAGAGCATGGCACTTCACGAAATCTACGCGAATGCCATCGTCGCTGTGATTTATGAGCACTTGAGTAGGCTTACAACTCGTTTCAGGATTACAATGGACGGACTAACCTTGGAGAGAAGGGAGGAAAGAGGGAAAGAAGGCACTCTCCTCGCACTGTAGACGAGGTGACTGATGTGGGCGTATTCGATTCGGTCGGAAGCTTTTGTTGTAGTCTGCTATGTCACATTCGTGATATCGAGGGATAAATATTGCAGTTCTAGCCGACCGAAAATATCTCGAGAGGACATCTCCCCAAACATGGGAATATCCTCTGTTTAGTAGTGGATTTAACGGGCGGCTGCTTCAATTCCACTTGGGCTTAGAGGGCTGGAGTTTCCCTGCTTTATCTCCCGTCCAATCGAAGATCGCCCGCTGGCTTACTTCATCGTCAGTCTCATCGGTGGGAGGAGATTCGTCTTCCACACTTCCCTTCATCGGGATAATAAAAGAAAACTTCGCCGGTGTGAGAACCCTGCAATTGATTTTATTCGGTTTTCTTCCTTCGACTGCTCCATCATCCCAATGCCAAAGGTTAGTGCCGTTCCCTGGATGAGCATAACATGAGCAAGAAACAACTTTGAAGCACATATCTTTGTTCTTTGGTTCATTTGGCACCGAGGGATACAATACATCATAGTACTGTCCGAAGCTTGACACCGTTTCCCGAATCACAGACACGTGATGATTTGCTCAACAATAATAGAAAGAAACGAAGTTCCATCCCTATCGGCGGACTTATATTGTTCTCCCCTGTCTTCTTCCGTGACGCTTTTGAGCACTGAGGTGTAAACGTTGCAGGAAACTTTATTTCTTATCACCTGTCGATGAGCGGCGGAGAAGGAACCAACAACGCCCTGGAGTAAGATTTAAAAAAAAAAGAGTCACTTTTAAACCCAGTCTTCCTCTGGGAGAAGGTGTCGGAATCGTCGTTGAGCGAGTTTGGAGTATTTGATGTCGATGGGCCGCCGGGTGTCCCAGAGACTCGGGGCCGAGAGGATGATGGCCGCCGTCCCGGCCACACAGGCGATCGTGAATAGCCAGAGGAACAGCCGATCCAGCACCATCGCCACGTATTTCCAGTCCTCCACTATCTATACCGAATGAAAGGAGACCCCAGATGGCGGTGACACATGGCAGAGCCGAAGAGCAGAAAGCGCATATGTCCTTTTTTTCATTAAGCTTAGTCTTCTCGAGAGGAAAAATGGAATATTTTCATAAGAAAATGAAACATGTACAATCCAGTGGAAGGAGGGGAAGAAGTCTCACGTCTGGCGGCACTGCATCCAAAGTGCATCAATCTCTAATGTAGTGACATGAAAACCGACTTTCCCTTTTCCCTTTTTTTCAACCCCAACCTCATTCCCCACCTTCCTCCCTTCTTTACGGAACTCACTAGCGTTAGGCCCAGGCCTAACCGACGGACTGTCTTCGGGTCAGGTCTAGGCCTACCTTTTTTCGTGCAAAGAAACTCGATACTCGACCTATGGGCCCTTAAGGATTAATCCCTGGTCTTCGAGACACCTAGTTGAGGACGTGTAACGTTAGGCCGTTAGGTACGGTCGGGGAGCACTAGGCCTATTCAAAATTCCCGTCGGTTTGTCGGTTGACGGTTTGATCGTCAACCGTTTCAAGATTCTACACGTTCCAAGAAGAAAATGTATTTAAAAAGCATGGCATGTAAGCTGGCCACCATCATGTTAATTTAGGGATGTTCGGTTGAAATATCTCCTTACTTCACCAAATCGATCGGTCACTGCAAACCACCGTTTCAATATTAGCTCATCCCACAAAATTCAGCACAATAATGTCTCCTAAATTACAAAAGCGAAGAAGTCATGAATCTGACAAAACTCCGACATGATATCCGGCAACACTGGGGGACGGAATCGGAGCTAGCGCTCTAAGCCTAAATGAACGACAGCTAATTTCATTTTTTTAATGGCGAAATAGTGCATCGCAGGCAACAAAAAAGGCACTTTTCGTCATCTACAAGTCATTATGGGCCATATTTTCAAAGGGCTACTAAGACTAGTATTGAAAATATAGCCCTATCTTTCTCATGGTTGATCTCTTTCTCTTTCTCTGTCGGTCTGTCTGTCTGTCTATTTGTGCGCCACTTCAAAGCTTTTGTCAGCGTTTTTGTGAAATCTGCTGCCTCTAACCTCCAAATGAAGTCTTCCCCTCTGTGTCCCCCTCTCCCTCTCGTTTTTAATATCCAACGTATTTCGCTTGGATCATCAATATGAAGGTATCGACTCGGAGGAAGCTCGTTACTGGATTGAGCTTTGAGCAGTTTCTTTTACGCCCCCATTTTTTCCTTTGGCGAGGAAAATAAGAGATCCGTAGAGCCTGCATCATCAGTAGCGTTTGCTCATTAGCAAAAATGTTACGCCAGGAAGGAATTGAGCAACGAAATTGGTCAAAGGAACTTGTCCCAGTAAGTAGAAAAATCGATTGAAGTATCAAGGGTATGGAAAGACAAAGAAAACTCTCCAGGCACCCAACTCATGCCAATTGACTCATGGCAGTAGTCTTCATTCGTGCCAGTTGGCATTTGCGTCATTGGTGACTGACGATCACCCCGTAGGGAGTCTGTATTCGCGTCATTACTCCGTTTCTCTTTTCAGCCTCATTTTACGACCTTGAAACCGCAATCGATGAGTATTCTGTTCTACAGTTTCGGTAGCATAAGTCATCATTATCGCTAAACTTCTTTGTTTTGCCTTTTTCTTAAGCGATGAGTCGGAGAATCACGTAAAGAATATGTTTTTACGACAAAAGGATAATTGCATTCATGGTATGAACATTTTTTTCGTGGGTAACACGATACCACAACGTCACCGTCGTAATTATATTCCTCGAGCGCTGTATCATCTGCGAGTGCATGAATGGGAACGCCCTATAACGTGTGAGGCTCGAGAGAGGAAAGAAACAGAGATGAGGGAAATGTTGGCATCGATCCCCCTCCTCTCCCGGGAAAGCGATTAATGTGCGAGGCAGGTCCCAAAAGTGACATTCCCCAAGAAAGGGGAGAGAGAAAGGGAGGACGAAGAAAGGAGACTCGGTGGAGAATCAAAGAAAGTGCTTGACAGACGCGGGCTCCTTTTGCCCGGGAAAGACGGGAAAAAGAACGATCTCAAGGACATGAAAGATGGGATTCGAGGGGGACTTCTAATCTAATGTCCTGCCTCACATTTCCACATTCTTTGCAGGCCTCGTCGCCTCTCATCAACGGGGATCAAGCACACAATGACCCTCATGTTTCTATTCATCTTTGGCTCGCCGCAGGAAGAGCTCTCCCGCATCGCAAAAGGAGATGGGCTTTGGGAAGGTGGAAAACATTTTGAGGGAAAGAATAAGCTGTTTCCCTTTCGCAAGACTCGCAAGATCCTCTGCGAAGGAGAAGGAAGAAGATATTAAAGTGAATACAAAAGAGCATCATACGGATTTGGAGGGATTTCTGGAAGAGAGAAGCCTCAGAGAAAGACTATTGAAAGCCGTCGTGCCCGAATTATAATGGTTCTGGGGAGACAATCCCGATCGACGTCGTGGATCCTCCGTGCATCGGCCGGTCGCATGGTTGACTCCATTCCGGGATGCGTTCCCCGGATTGCACCGTTTTTCATTTCCTTCTCGTGCCCGGGGAATGATCGATCATGCTTCACCTGAGGTGCCATCACCTCTTTTTTTTCCCCTCTCTTCTCTTATCTTGTAAGCTCGCCCCGTCCGATTGCGTTCTCTTCACGCCATCTCCCTTTCCATTTTCATTTCCTTTTTTTCTGCTTTCCTTGTCATTCTGATAACTTTTGTCTATATTCATGTCGCGGTAATGGCATCATCTTTCAGGACGAGAACGCGACGAATTCATTAAGGGGGACGACGCCTCTAAATCTTGTAGCTCGCTCAGGTGCTTAATTATGACGTATATAGCAAAT
Source organism: Darwinula stevensoni (assembly GCA_905338385.1). Lineage (NCBI taxonomy): Eukaryota > Metazoa > Arthropoda > Ostracoda > Podocopida > Darwinulidae > Darwinula > Darwinula stevensoni. Next base: position 15,368 of record CAJPEV010001831.1, on the reverse strand, counting down.
GTTCATCGAAAGGAAACCTTTGTTCATCGAAACACTGTTCGGAGTTGAAGTCTAACGATCTGAAAAACCTACATATCTACCTCTTTCGATAAAACCTCGAATATATCCGAAGTAATTAGTGGAAAGGGACTTTAGGATATCCACATTCTCGGATATGGAAGATTTCGGCATATTTTGTGCATTCACAAAGTTTTTCATGCAATTTTCAGGTTGCATCGCGTGACCTAACACCGCAACCGGTTTACCCAAGGCAGATTCAGGGGATGGGAAAGTAAAAGAAATAACTCAGCCTGATGGAAGATAGCTTGCTTCCAATCCAAAGTTTGACAGGATAGATTCTATTGTACACAGCTTGTGGAAAAAGAAAAACAGCTGAGGACAGCTGTGACATGGTACGGCTGTCTTTTGTCTGCTTCTTGTTGGTCTTTCGGATAACAGAGTCTCGGAGAGCCGTTGTTTAACTGTACGTTCCTCTGCGCTCAATTCGTAGACTTTGATTCCCATTCTTAGAATAGTAAAGAAAATAGGTACTTTTTTCCCATCATTCTCTCGTCCACAATCAAGATGTCCCTGACTTTAGCCGAAAACCCTCAATCGGACGATTCGATGCCAGGATATGTGACTCACATTGGAGAATCGGTCCATGTTCTTCATGTGTTGAGCGATGAACTGGACACTGGAGATAGCCCGTTCCACCTCGGGAGCATGGCGGCGTTCCCGGATCGGGCTTAGATCCATGGACGAGGGCGGGAAAAAGGACGTGGACGTGGGGCGATCCCCCGTCCCGTCCGCACTTGGAAGACTGAAGGTGAAATGGGAGCCGGCCACGGCGTGCATACGGATGTCCCAGGTGTGGAAGCCGCCCTTCTCGAATCGCCGTGCCTCCTTCAACTCGATGCTGAGCCGTCTGGCGTGCTCCTCGGAGTCCGGCCTCCGCATGCAGAGAATCCGCGGGAGGAAGTCGATAAAGAGGGTCTTCACCCACGGAGACATACGGTGGGTGGAGGGAGAGCGGAAGTTCACGTTCAACACCCCGATCGTCGCCATCACGGAAAACGTCACCAACGTCATCGTAAACAAGAGGTACTTCCCCAGCAGGGGCACGGTGAGACTCGTCGGTGGGATGATCTCGGCGAGAAGGAGGAAGAAGACAGTGAGTGAGAGCAGAATGGAGATGCATAGGGAGACCTTCTCCCCCGAGTCGGAGGGCAGGTAGAAGACCAACACGGACAGGAACGAGATCCCCACGCACGGGATGATCAGGTTCACCGTGTAGAACAACGTTTTCCGGCGCAATGTGATGTTGAACCGGATGTCTGGGGAGACACAGAAGAGAGACGGGCACAACCGCGCATTTTCTAACCACTTCAGTTGCATGCAAAAAAAAAAGTTTTGAGCAATTATCTTTTTCGCATGTAAGAATTTTTTCATGCAGGTAGGAGTAAATCAAGCACCAGAAAATGTGTGATAGCCAAGTTGAGCGGTGGGAGTATACACTCATCACCAAAAAGAAAAGCACGACCAAGAGGGAGTGGAGCGATATTGATGGAATTTGGCGCACAACTTCGTGGGAATGTATCATGAAATCTGCATGCATCAGGCTGATGCTTGCATCAAGTTGATGCATGCTAAGCATCCCGATCATATCGCCGAAACTCTCTAACAACTTGTTCAAATTGCCTTCAGAGATTTCATCTCGAGACTCCCTCTCAGAAGGGAAAAGAAAGCGGATCCTTCATCGGCGCCGCCCTCTTCCCCCATTCCTAAGGCATTCCACAAGTTTTCTCTGCATTGCCATGACCTCGAAACTTTGCTCGATTTTTTGTGTTCAAACCACGTTTCATCAATAAAACCCTGCTCGGTTACCGTTTTGGGCGATTCCTATAACCCCATAGCCGCTGCTGTAATTAGAGTGTTTGGCAAGTTTCCCCCGTGAATATTTATCTCACACCCTTGAAGCTCTAATCGATTTCATAGTACATTAGCACGAGCTTGTCTACCAAGCTTCATCAAGTTCGAGCAATTCCTTCTTGGTTGTGCTATTTTTGGCGATGAGTACTGTATATATAGTAATCTATATATACAGTATGTGATGAGGAAATAATTGGCACGAAGGCCAATTAATTAAAACGTATTCTCTTACTCCCAAGCAAGGCACTGGACGTAGCTAGCCAACAGCAACAGACACCCGTCTTTGTCGACTAATAAAAGAGAAAAAATGGGCATGCAACTCGGTCAAGCAAATGTTGAATGCCAATTACTTCTAACAAACAGGATGACAATAATTAAAAGGGAAGTGATAGCGAAATGAGCCCATCACGTTCTGAAAGCTCTGCAGGATCCTTATCAGGGGCACGGTCCTGCTAAAACTTTCAGTACAGATAGATCTTTTTCGGAATTCCCGATAGGGCGATGGAAAGTTAGAAATGGGAAGAGTATGGCTGCAGGGATGTCAGATGACTGCACCCACAGCTTAAGTCCATCTCACAACCACCATAGATGCACATTGCAATAGCTAGAGAGAGAGCTTTCCCTTACTGTGAGAGTTATATATATATATATATATATATATATATACTGTATATGTATATGACAACTTCTATTAATTATTTTTATGTGCTACCAAAGGGTCTGCTGAAGGGATATAAAAAGTTATGTGAATGCTATGATAAATTTTATGGCTTCTAAGGAGCCGATCTCCCTGGAGATTTTAATACCCTGAAGGGGTATTAAATTGAGATGAATGCTAGAATAGAAGTATCAGTAGGACTCTATATTCTTATCTGATGAAAGATCTGCAGGGATATCGACTCCTTAGAGGCTAGAAAACTCATCATAGCATTCGCCTAAATTTTAGTACCTTTAAGCAGACCCTTTGGTAGCACTTCGAAAAAAATTAGTAGTAGGCGTCCTTAACAGACAAATAAGATGAGATTTTTGCAGATCATCAAAGACATCTGTTTTCTCAAGAGAAGAGAAAAAAAAAGTGCAATGCAACTGGAAGTACCCTAGGCTTAGAACTTTTTGATCATCCCATGTATATATATATAACTCTCCCATTAAGGATCCTCAGTGCAGCAGTATTTATCCTTTTTGTCTGTTCTTTTCGTTAAGAACCTGGTTTGCAGAGAGATCTTTCGGTCACGGTTCCCGGTAGAGCATATTGTGACGGATGAGGATGGCATCGAGAGATTCAACTGAATGTCCGGGGTTCGGTGGTGTAATGGTAGCACACCTGACTGGCGATCAGGAGGCCCGGGTTCAATTCCCGGCCGTTCCTTGGCTTCTTTCGACCTTGCATGCCATCCATCTCCCACTTTCCCTCCGTAACAATATTTTCTTGTTGGCTGCTCCCATGAGAATCGTCACACCCACCTCCAAAGTACGCGTTGCACTGGTTGCCTTCCTGGAGCATGAAGCGTGAGCTCTCTTTGCACATTCCAGCCTTTGGAAAATTGCGTCTTTGGTGGTTGTGAGATGGACTGTAGCTATGGGCGCAGTCATCTGACTCCCTTTCAGCCATACTCTTTCCACTTCTAACTTTCCATCGCTCTATCGGGAATTCCGACAAAGATCTATCTGCTCTGAAAGTTTTAGAAGGGCCGTGCCCTTGATGAGGATACTGCAGAGCTTTCAGAACGTAATAGGCTCATTCTCGCTATCACTCCCTTTTGAATGGATTTTATGGCCTTCCTGTTTAGTTAGAAGTTATTGACATTCAACGCTTGCTTGACTGAGTTGCATGCCTATTTTCCTCCATTCTTATTACTATATGAATACGAAGAGAGAGAGAAAGAGAGAGGAGATATTTCAAAACCAGATTGCTAAAAGCTTTCACCCAACAAGAGATAAGCAGAACGAGAAAGAAGCTCAACCATTCGGGTGTAGGTCAATCTGACGCCCATATGAACGAATAAGACACCATGGACAATTTGAGCATCGCCATCCGAACATCGCTTGTCGACCCCTTGGCCTATAGCTCTTGCTTTTAGTTCGAGTAGCCTTGTCGTAAGATACTCTGAGCTAATCATTGGCAGTCGATGGCATGTACAGAGGGACTTCAGTTGGAATTGTTCGTGGAATGGGGAGTTCCTCCGATCTCTTTTTTAAAATATTGGCCTCATAGGTTGACCGAAGAAACAGGTTGAATTAGTTTGCGCTCCAGACCGGCCGTACACCCCCTGACGACCGGTATAATAGCATCGGTTATCTAGCCTAGAGGTTGGTATATTTTCTTTTGTATCTTTCTTCTGTCTGGAGCCCCTCTTCTGCCAAGGATTTTACAATAGTTTGATTAGGCTTGTTAGGGGGCTCTCGGGGTTGCCCCGAGAGTCCTCTAACAAGCATTATGTGTGGATTGTTTTCGATATAATTTTGAGTTATTGAATTTTCCGCTCTAAGAAAAAAAAGCAATGAAAATCACGTATTGGAAAAATGAGATGTTTGAAAACTCCTCCGTTTAACTGAAAAAAAACTTGAGAAAATAAATCCAGACAATAAATTGTAAATGTATGGTTGCCATGTCTCTAAACGTGAAATTTATGAAAATGGCGTCTGAATTTCAAGTATAATCAGAACTTAGAGCATTTGGAATTAAATTGATGAACCTCAAATTAGTTGGAAATGGGAAAGAGCAGAAACTGCGTCTGGAAATTTCCCAGAAGATAAATTCCGAGAAACTCTCAGGGGTAGCATCTCTAATCAGAGATGGGGGGCAATCGATCGGATCATTTTCGACAAACTGGGTTTCAATCCTTTTAACATACAAACAGCATTAAAAAATAAGTACGAGACTTTTAAAGACCGAGCCCCTTCGCAGCGAAGGACCCCATCTTCGCAATGTAGCTCGAGGAGATCGCATTGAAACTTATCTGAACAGAAGCTGCCCCCACTCCCTCCCGACACGAAGAGGTTAGGAGGCTGTGGAATGAGTTGCAACTACTATTAAAAAGAAGATACTCGGAGTTTACCTAACGAGGAAAGGTCACCAGGCTTGGTTGGCATTAGATCCGGGAAGCGCCAAAAAGGTCATCAGATGCGCTTCATGCGACCATGAATTAAGCCCCAAAGCAGTCGACCGACTAGCAAATTCCACGTCGTCGCCGACCTCGCAACGCGGGGCACGTGTCGTGCATAGGGAGAAGGGGAAGAAATGATGGAAGGAGGCTAATGGAGAGACGGTGCAGCTGCCCTCTCCACCCTCCTAATACGAGAACATGTCATTAGCCCCCAACACATTAAGGTCTCGCCCTCGAGAAAAGGGAACAAAGGAAGCCGGAGTGGGCGATAAAGGAGGAAAGTTTCCGGCGGAGAATATACTCATACAGAAGCGTGCATCCCCCGGCTCCCTACTCATCTTCCTTAGCTCCTTTCCCAAGTAACGAACACGTACACGAGGGAGTCTTCCTACCCCTCTTTCCTCCCTCTTCCTTCCCTCTTCGGCCTTCGAGGTCCTCTCCCTGTAACAGGGTTACTCGGTTTCGCCTTGCAATTACGGGAAGTCGCCCTCCGTCTCCTCTTAATCACGGCCGACCGATGAAACGGCCGAAATGTGGGCAACGGGGCCGGGTGCCAAAAAGAATTTGCCCTCGGAATTTGGCATCGTTCCTCCTCGCGAATATTCAATTTTATCGCCTCACCAGGATAGGGTTCCTCGCAGCAGGAATAGTATTTCTCATTCCGAGTCGCCGGGACTTTCATGATGTCCCACTCCACCGAGAGGTAATACTCGCCCAGGTCGATCCCGTAGTCAATGTAGTTACTGTTCGGCTCCTGCTTGATGTGCCTCAAATCGACCTAGAGTCCATAAAAGGAAAAAAATTTCAAGGGAAGGCAAAAAGATGGAGAGGGATTCCAAAAACGAATGAAAAATGCACGAAGAAAGGCGGAAACGAACTGAAGGCGGCCCGGAGACGTCAAACGATCATGAAAACGAACAAAAAAAAAACAACCAAGAAATGCGTGAATTATGCAAAACGCGATCGATTCAGAAAGCGGGTCGCAACGGGCCCACGAGGCATACCAGGTACCCATCGTAGGTCCAAGACCCGAACTTGAGCGAGCACGTCTGCTCGTCGAACGGGAAGTACTCCACGTCGATCTCGCACGAAGACTTGTAGATGGCCGGGGGCTTCCACGTCACCTTCCCCGAGTGGTGCAGCACCGCCTTGGTCATGATGGTCACTTCGTAGTTCCCGTCCGCACTGCGAGGAGAAGAATGGCCAGATCGGAGGATGGCACGTGTGCGGGAGGGGAGGGGGGGACACAGCTGGTCGGGAGAAATGGAGGGAGGCTCACTTGTTGTAGAGGACGATGTCGGGGAGCCAGATGGTCTCCGATGGGACGTACAGCGTCTTCACTCCCCCATAATCCTCGGGATCCCATTTCAGCTTATAGTCGTGCCATTCCTTCCCAGACGGCAGTAAAAAAAAGAGAGTAAAAAAAAAAAATCGTAATCAGCAAAGGACCCTTCATTACTCCGGTCCTTGCGACGAAGACGAGCGTCACAAAGCGACGGTAATGGAGCATCGAAGACCGCTCCCCGCCGGGCTCCCCTCGAGCCCCGCGCAAATGGGACCTGTCCCTATCCGCGCAAATGGGACCGGTCCCGACCCGCGATAAAAATTTAAATGCACGAGCGGGCGGAAATGGAGAAGGCGGATCTGCGATCGCGATAACGACCCCGCGGATGGAGAAAAGCCCCCAAGAGAGAAATATCACACTGCGCCCCGAAAGATCCATCATACACCCTCGAAGACAGCCCAAGATATAAATGAGAATGAGGATAAATCGGATTGCATAGATGCCTCCCTTGGGAAAATGCGAAGCATCTCAGCCCGACGGCATCCCAGCCCGACGGCATCCCAGCATGACGGCATCCAAGCCGTTCGTGTCCTTCGACCGCGAAAAGCAAAGCCCCCTTCCGAGGGAGATCGGGCGATATTACGTGCATTAATCTTCTTTTTTTTAGTGTCCCTTTTGAAATGACCTATTTCATTATACCCAGCTCTCCTGGTTCGATAATCATCACCATCATCATCATCATCTCCTTCGTGATCCATCGAGAACATTACAGAGGAATAAGGGCCTGGGAAATGAGATTTCTTTCTCCCTGTTTCCCTTCTCCTTCCCTCTTCCCCTTCTCATCCCGTCCCGGCTGCGCGGGACTGCGATGCCCCCAGGCCGGACAATCATCCGGCATGTCGAATGTAATCAAAGTTCATCCGGCTTTTTTTTTCCGCGAGGATTCGCGAGTGCACCGGCTCCAATTAGGAGATGGGTTGGTTCCTCGGGGAAAAGCCCCATGACCGCAGGTTCATCAAATATACAATTCCGTGATGAATCTTCGCGCTTCCCTCGTGCCTCCCTTGTACTTCCCTCGTGCCTCCCTTGTACTTCCCTCGTGCCTCCCTCTCGCCTCCCTTCCGCACGATCGAGAGATGCTCTTCAATTATGGAACGGCAGGGGGTCCTCCACGAAATTGGCGCTATTCATGCCTTTTGACTGAGAGGAATCCTCCCCCCCCCCCCCCCCCTTTGTCTCCCCTCAGACTCCATTCAACCCAAGAGGGACAAGACAGGGACTCACCTGCTCCACCCACATGTTTGTCGTCATTATCTGGTTCTTGAGGTTCTGCGGGAAAAGGAGAAGAGAGTTCAATTTCCTCCGAAATCATTTCACATTCGAGAAGACAGAGAAGTCACGACCCACCCCAACCCCAGGAAACGTAAAAAAAAAACTCACAACATCGATGAGCTGCGACAACCTGAGCCCCATCTTGACCGTGAGCCGATCGGAACTATTCCCCACCGGCCGAATGAGCCTATTGTACGTGGAGAGGAGGTCGTCGTAGAGCCTCTTCGCCTCCGGGCTCCCCCCCGCCGCTCCCACGAGGCAGACGAGGGACAGGAGGAGCCAGGACCACCGCCCTCCCCGCTTCATCTCTCCCGGTCGCCTCCCGCCTTCTCCCTCATCACCTGAAACCGACGATTCCATCGTCTCTTTGCTCGTACAGTTCATCGCTTATTTTTATGCTAATGTTATTCTGGACAAACGTCGCGTTTACGAAACGTTACTAGCCGTTACTAACCTTTACTGACCTAAAAGTATAGGCATAAAACTCATGCTGCCAATAGAGCATCCGAATCGCTTAAAATTCTTCATCCCTGCCGAAGAAACGTCGAGAATCACGAAGCGCATCTCGTTGTCGATGCGATCGTTATGTTGCGTGCCCGTTCATCCCTCATCCGGCCCGTGACCGGGATGAGGAGCGAGGCCCGATTGTACACGGTCCTCGGCTTCGACGGCCCTTATTGCCGGAATGTCAACAGACTTCGGCAGGGAAATCCGGGCGTATTTATTCAGTCCTGTTTCCAGGCCGAACCCGCGTCGCGATTACGGAAAAAAAAAAAAATCGGAGGGAACAGCCGGGACTCCGTTCCGAATCACCGCATACTTCATTCGATAAAATGTTTATATATTTACTTATCGGCTGGATGGATTGAAAGTCGCTATCGGTCGATGTCTGGATGCCGCTATCGCCGGCGCCGGCGCCTCGAACGAGGAGATAAAGAAATGATTCATGCGACTTTTTAATGGTCTTCCAGCAATCGAGACCGCCTTCATACGGCTGATGGAGTCGTCCGAAGCTGACGCGTCACGCTGATGATTACGTTACTCGATCGTGCGAGACGGTGAACTTCAAACGCATTCGCCTAACGGGAAACGATCAAGCGTGGCAGGCTCAATTCCTTTGATTCCCGGGCTAAAAAATGCAAGGAAGTCGATCCGGATCCAGCCAGTTACGACCAGACGGAGCGGAAACCAGCCAGCCCCTTAAGACAGATAAATCGCCTTCCGCTCGGAACGAGAATCCTCCCCCCCCACCTGAACTCCCCCCCACCCCGACCACCCGTCCCCATCCGAGGTGAAATTGCACCTGGCAGAGACGGCGGGAGCGATCGAACGAGAAAAGGGAGAGCCGACCCAAAATATTCCTGATAACGAGGAGACGGGGAAGAAACACATTGGAGCATTCATTATCTCAGACCTCATGAATCACCCCTGCCTCTTCCCATCCATCCCATTTAGATATCCATCTCTCATTCTCTTATTAATGGTTGAGATCCCACTTGTGGCCTCCACTCCACCCAATCGAACTTCCTTCCACCCCGTTCGAACTACCTCCCACCCCGTTCTAACTCCCCTCCACCCCGTTCGAACTACCTTCCACCCCAGCCGAACTTCCTTCCACTTCACCTGAACTCCCTCCATCCCATTCGAATTTCCCTGCCATTTGAGCAGAGGATTTCTCGCCGACTTGGGTTAATGCGTGTCATAAAGCCGGACGCTAACCGTCAGACCTCATCGTCCATTGCGCGACGACAGATATCCCTCGCATCCCTCGGCAACGGCAATGCCGTATGAATAATAGCCACCACTGCAGTTAAGGGAAGTGGACGCCCATTCGAGGCGAGCACCCCGAAGGAAGCAGGATCCGCCCTAATGGCAATCGTGTCGCTTCTTCGTGGCGGGGCCGAGATGCCACGGACCTTAACGCGACCGAGATCGGCTGTAAGAACTGACGGATCTCGTCGTGTCGTCTCTTCTCGCGACATCGTCGACACTCGGCGAACGACTCCCGCAGGAACCCGCCCGAGAAACGTTTCCGAAGTAACTTTTCCCTCACATCGCCCCTCACATCATCCTCGCAGATCCACACCAGACCCCAGAGTTTTCACGGATGAAAGGAATGCACCCCCCTTTTGTGCCGAGATCGCGCTCGATCGCAGGGGGCATTCAGCAACCCTGCCATAAAAAAGAGCCTCGAAAGTTTCTGTATACCATCAAATTGGCACAATTGAGCAACACTTCCCGCTCAAATGATGCCCCCCAGTTCGATCAGAAACATATTTGCTCAAACGATGCTCATAAACCATCCCTCCCCCGAGCCCCTCCACCCCACCCGAACTCCCCTCCACCCCATCCGAACTCCCCTCCACCCATCAGAGCTCCCCTCCACCCATCCGAGCTCCCCTCCACCCATCCGAGCTCCCCTCCACCCCATCCGAGCTCCCCTCCATCCCCGCCGGAGAGGAAAATTAAGAGCCTGCGATGGAGGCAGATGAGGCGGGAGGCCGGGACGGGCGGGCCCGCCTAAGTCATGGCGCTCACGTCCTCGCACTGTCAAGGAAAGCTCCTTCCTCCGCAGATGGGGGCCTATATGTCCGAGGATCCATTCGGGATGAAGAGCAATAATCAGGATGGATGTCTCTTCCCTTTCATTGGTATTCTCGGCCTATCTCCCGTCGACACTCGTCCCCATACCGCCTTCGATCCCTCCGGGCCGGGAAAACGGACCGATTCTCTCTCTCTCTCTCGGGGACATCGGAAATCGTTGCCGGCCTCTTCCTCACGGTTTCTCATATAATCTATTAAAGGAAGAAGAAAAAAGCGTGGCGCATCTGGCGGGGGAATTGTTTCTTTTCATCTTTTTCCCCTCAACTGACAGCTCCCCATTCCCCTCCTCATTTACCACGTCCTTCCGCTTCTCTTTCGTATCGACTCGTTTCCCCCGGACCGAGAGAGAGAGAGAGAGAGAGAGAGCAAACGTCCCAGAGGCAACACTCCTTGCATCGACGAGAGATAAGAACGAGGCCGAGTGCCATAAGAAAGAGACATTGCCCTTGTACACACAGGGCAATGGGAGCCTATACATGCCAGCCCTTCCCCCCGCCTTCCCCAGCCTACCCCGGCCTTCCCCAGCCTACTCCGGCCTTCCCCCAGCCTTCCCATCTTGGCCTCCTTCCAAAGACACTGCTCTGCCCTTTTCTTCTTCCTCGCAATGTACTGCCCCCGAAAAGTTCTCGTTCCAGCGTTCCGGGAACATTTTCGGTGAACGAAATCGTCCCGAGCGATTCGCCCTTCCCCGTCCTTCCCCGCCCTTCCCCGTCCTTCCCCCTCCCTTCCCCGAAATCACCTAATTAGCTGTCATTCTGGTCCCATCGACGCCCCCGAAAAGGGAACGCGGCACAGACCGAGGAGAAATTTTCCAGTCGGCCGATCCGGAATGACGGGACGAGCGATTCCAATTTTCTCCCAAGAAAACATGGGGAATTCTTCCGGGGAATTCCCCTTTCTCGGCCATTAAAGAGAAAAGGCTCGGATTGAAGAAGAGGAAGGGGAGTTTTCTCTCTGCATGATGGATGGATCCTCCCCGTCTCTCCCCCTTTTTTCGAAAATGAGAAAGGAACCCGGAATGAGGCTTTATATAGGCTTTGCTCTCGACTCATTGATCATCGCCCGCAGTTCTTTTCTCCGCTCCCGAGCATTTCCGCGCTCCGGAGCATTCATTGCATCCAGCGGATCCCGTCGTGAATCCGCTGGATGCCCTCGTGGAACGATCCGCTGGATGCAATCCTGTCGTTTCGATCCCGTCGTAAAATGGTAATGACAAAATTTCTGGAATCAAAAGTAATTATGGTGCTTCATGGTGCTTCATGGTGCTTCATGGTGCTTCATGGTGCTTCATGGTGCTTCATGGTGCTTTGTGGTGCTTCGTGGTGCTTCGTGGTGCTTCATGGCGCTTCCATGATTTATTCGCAAGAGAGTCTGCTGATGAGAGACGCATTTGTAGATTAAAACTCTTTCGGAATCGTAAAAGGAAGGTGATGAATGGGTTGCGCCATTCTGCTAAGGAGGAAACTTCCGCATTCTCTTTAATTTCGCGGATTCTCTAAGACGAAATCTGAAGAAATAAAACGAAGGTCTTTCGGGCGTCCGTGCAATTAGATGTTCGCGGCGAGATGGCCATGCAATTAGATGTTTATGTACCAACTCGATACGATCGCGTCGAAGACCGTGATTTTTTTTTCTTCGCTAAGTGGCCACGTTTCTTCGCTCGGTGGCCACGTTTCTCGCTCCGTGGCCACGTTTCTTCGCTCCGTGATGCCTCGTGGTTTCCTCCGACAGTGATTCCAGCGTGATGGATGAAGCCGCGTTCCTGGGCGGCACGCAACTCGTCTCGAATGCTGCCACTCACCGAGAGGCCCTCATCACCGAGGGTAAATAATAATATTACAGGAAGACCGGTTGACAGGAAGACCGCTTTACAGGAAGGCTGAGGATCTTTTGGATCTGAAGATCCTCAAAAGTCGGATGCTCCTTTCAAGCAATTTTCGGAGGGACTATTGCCTGATGAATATTGCTCAAACTGAACAACTCATTGCTGAACGTTTCTTGTCATTGTCATTGTCATTGTCATTGACAGAGGTCGAGCATTTACTTGGTTTTTCGATGAGGAAGCAGTAATTTTTCTTAAATATTTAATTCCCTCCTAATTGAGAAATAAATTACCGTTTTTTATAGTAAATAACCCTTAAATAACCTTTTATGTTGCAGGCAACCGGACGAATCGCCATTGCCAATTTCTTCGCCGAGAGTCGATCGACGAGTTTGCAAGAAACTTTTGAGAATTCGCGGCGCGGGGAAAAAAGGTAATGTCCTTGAAGTCTCATGTCCTCGATGACTGATGTCCTCGAAGCCCCGATTATCCGGGCGGATGCTAATCATTATCGGGAGGAAGCTCCTCGATGCGCTCAAAAAGCCTTCAAAGAAAAAGTAATTCGAAAAAAAATAATAAATGATAAATTAAAAAACTTTTCCGCCGAAATTTTACGTCCGTTATCGCAGAATCGCCTAACCGACAACTTCGCTGACAGATCTGCGAAAATTTTCAGAAGTGCAATTTCCGGTGTCTTGAGCCAATTTGTTTTTTATTTTTTATTTATTCATTTCATTTTATATTTTTCATCATCATTTGATAATCATGTATTTTTTCAATATCACGGGCGCTTAAACCTTTCCTTTTTTTGCAATGAATGACATTTCGCAGTAATGTTGACATGAGCGTAACAGGTCCTTTGTTTTTATTTGTACCAGTATCATGATCCCTATTACGATAAACATAATAAAATAATAATGAGTGCCTCCTCCGTGCAATGAAATAATATAATTTGCCGCTCGTCAAATTGAGTAATCTCGCCAGTTGAACACCGCGCATGCCTAAATAAACCGGTCATAAAAGAAATGTCATGGAAAAGAAATGTCATGGAAAAGAAATGTCATGGAAAAGAAATGTCGTGGAAAAGAAATGTCATGGGAAAGAAATGTCATGGAAAAGAAATGTCGTGGAAAAGAAATGCAATGGAAAAGAAATGTCTAGGGAATAAAAATGCAAAGGAAATGAAATGCCATGGAAAAGAAAAGTCGTGGAAGAGAAATGCCATCGAAAAGAAATGCAATGGGAAAAAAAATTAATGGAAAAGAAATGCCACCAAAAAGGAATGACATTGAAAAGGGATACCATAGAATAGAAATGCACTGGAAAAAAATTCAATGGAAAAGAAATGCCATGGAAAAAATTGAATGGAGGGGAAGTGCCACGGAAAAATGGCACGGAAAAAAAACGGAAGGGAGAAGAAATGCTTGACGACATGCCACAGCACCCATGAAGACCATGAAGCCGTGATAAGGAGCGAAGCCGGATTTTATCACAGCGTGTCGGAGCTCAACAACCCCGTAATGTCGTTTTTTTTTTCCACCCGGATATAAAAAAAAAAGATGAAAAGAAAAGGCGGGACATGGGTTGGAAGGTGTCCAAGTGTCCCCTCCTCCTCCTTCCCCCCCTCCCTCCCCTGCAAATGACCCATCGCCAACTCATCACGTCCGACTCCATGAGGAATTTGTGTCCGGGCCACGCCCATGCCACACCCCCGCCCCCGAGAGGTCATCAATTTTCCTCGCTCCATTCGGGGGGAAAATTTTCACTCGGGAAGTTTTCCACTCTCTCCATTTATTTCCATTGCAATAAAAGTTTTTTTTAATTAAAAATATGTTTTGCGATACTTATAATTGCATTACATTATATTTGGAGCAGCATCGGTAATTTTGTTTAAATTATGGTGCCGCTTCCATCCAATTACGAAATGCACTCGAGCCTTCCCTCAAGGGAGTGCCAACATCGAAAGCCTCCCCTGATAATTCCCCCCGATAACTCCCCCTGAAAATTATCCTCAACGATCATCCGATCGGAACGCGCAAAACATGCCGGAAGGAAAGTGTCTCGGAGGAGGTGGAGGGGGGGAGGGAGGGAACTCCATTCGGGATGGAAGCCAAGGGGGGAAGAGGAAGAAGAAGGGGGGCAAAAGCATGCACGCCTCGGCCATAAAACCTGAGTTATGGCTCACATCCCTCCCCAAATGGGAGGGATGCGAGCCATCGAGATCTCCCCTCGCTTGGAGATCCTCCCTTATCTTGTTTTATTTTTCTCCGCCCTTAAGTCACGTCAGGTGCTAGATCTCCGAGCATTAACGAGGGTATTCCTCTTTCGCGAGGGCGGGAGAGCCAATTATGAGGTCTCTTTCCGCCTCTTTCCACCTCTTTCCGCATTCTTCCACCTTTTTCCACCTTTTTCCACGGTCCGACTCTCCAGAGTACCAATTACGGTATGATTAGGGAAGTTTCCCCTCGGCCGCCTTCTCCGAGGCCGCCTTGCCCGGGGCCGCCTTCCTCGGGGCCGCCTTCCTCGAAGCCACCTTCCTCATCTCGCAAAGGGCTTCTCGGAACCCTCTTTCATTCTTCATGATTTCCTCTCCTTTGTCGGGTTCTTTCCTTTCACGGGCGTATTTCCTTTCATCGATTTCCGCGCGGAACGGAACACGAGATGCAATTTTCGAGGCTGAGGTCGCTCGCAAACGCAATTACCTTTTTTCGTGCAAAAAAAGAAAAACTAGATGCGCAATTAGACGCTTTCGTGCAAAAAGCAGAAAAAAATGGCGGGAAGGAAATTCTCCCAAAAACAGAAATAAAAAAAAAGGAGGAAATAAAAGGACGAAGTGCCTCCGAGCTTCCCCCTTTCATTAAGGAAGTTCATTACGAAACCCCGTTTCCCGATGAATGCGGGGAAACCTGAATTCCCTTCTGGGATCTCGAGGAAACTTCATTTTTCCTTCATTTTCTCCTCGCTGATGCTGCAGCGGCGCTTTTGACGCTCGATATGCTGAAGTCACTCGATCGGGCATTTCTCGTTCATATGTTCATATATGTTCATATTGGCCAAAAACCAAAGCCATCACCTTTGGCGAGTCGTCAATCTTTTTTTCTAGGCTGCCGATTTTAATTAAAATTGGTAGACTTATAGGATGCTGTAATTATTTTATGATGGCCAACGACAAAATGTGCGACGAAAGGGAGGTCCGAATTCACAAACTTCCATCCCTGCATGATGCCACAGAGGAAGATTGACAGAGGCAATTGACTCATTGACCGAGCCAATTGATCTGTGGTGTCCCATGGCGGGCTCATTGAGC
>CAJPEV010001830.1:0-56270 GCA_905338385.1 Darwinula stevensoni | reverse complement strand
CAGAAACGTCACGGTCTGGTCATGTACGATGATAAAGTATACCTCTATCAATCTCCCAGCGGAGAGTTCAAAACACTCCCATATAGTCACTATCGCATCCCGGAAGTCTCTGAGGGTAAGGAGGGTCAGGACAAATGTGTTAACGAGTAGAAACTTGTTTTTCACCACTCTAAATACTTTTTTGCCTTATTCTCCCTCCCTCTCTCTCCCCCTATCATGTAAGTCTTCATTTCTTGTGAGCCTGATTTTTTCTTTCTCGTTGTATATGGTGTGTATTAATTATACTGATTATTTGCAAAAGAAAATGAAAATTGTGTTCAAAATGAATATTGTAATATATTGTTTCAGTGGTTAGCCTTTCATAAATATGTTCCCTTTCTCCCTTTCTTATAAGACTTTATTTCGCGTTTGCGGGGTTTTCGTTTTCTTTGTGTTGCTGGTGATGATTTTTTTCCGACTGTTCGCGAAAGAAAATGTATCGCAAACTTTTTATCACTGTCTTCAAAAATAATTTTGTAGGAATTGTTTCCAGTTGCTAGCTTATCACATGTATTTCCTTTCTCTCTCCCATTCTTCCTCTCTCCATCTCTAGTAAAACTTCATATCGCATTTGCGAGATTTTTCATTTACCATGCACATGATGTGAATTTTTTATTGTCTGCTTGCGAAAGAAAAATGAATTGCTGTGAAAATAGTTTTTTCAGCGCTGTCTTCCAAATAAATNATTTTCAGTCTACCTTTAAACTCACATGCAACATTTCCGCGCCAGTCTATATCGATGGGAAGATCATTCCTTCCCTCCGTCTCATTTCTCCCTTTGAATTCTGAAAGAAAGGTCTGCTTCAATCCGGTATATTAGAGACCTCTTGCAGTGAAAGTAATTGAGGATTTATATATTCGAATCGTTGATCAGGATCTGAGGACGATACTTTTCTCACCTAATTCGTTTTCTCGTATCGTGCTGCACTTGCGAATAGCACTGAATGGAAAATGGTCTATCGATGACAAATAAATAATTTCTCCAGCTCCGGAGGAAAAAAGTCATATTTAAGCGATGGTCTTTTCGAAAAGCAAGGGAAAGTAGTACGTGTACGAGGTGGGCCATGTGTATCGGGATCTTGGACTCTCATTCACCTGATACATGCACATGCTCCAAACGACATGGGACTCACGACCCACCCTGAAGATGAGCCAGTAAAATTTTCGTAAAACCCTCGAACGACCATCTTCAACGAATGAAAATCGGTTCTCTGCGTGTAAGATCGATCGTCGACCATCTCGGAAAATTTTCACAATTTCCATTTTTCCAATCGACCATCGAGAAAGGGAATAAATACAGTAGAAACCGGACGAGTGCACATCGCGTAAATGCAGGAATCGGACGACTGCACGAATTCTCCATGCCCTCAATTTTCCCTCTATGTTTTGCACACGATCTAAACCCGGACGAGTGCAACCCAGCCGAGTGCACACGTTTTGTAAGTCCGGTGTGCAACTTTGGTATGGAATCGTACCCAGATGGGTGCACGAGGAGATGGCCCGGCCCAAAACTCACTCGAGTGTCGATATGGCAATGAACTCGGATACTGCGGATTTGTTTGTCGGCCTATGCCCCAGGCAGGCCATGCCGATGGCCTAGTGTATAGGCATGCCGAGGCCCGGGGCATATCGTCCTCGATGCCATCCCCTTCCCCCCTCTCTATGTGGGCTTGGCATTCGGCACTTCTTCACCTTTCCTTTGGGAAACTCTCTTAGATCCTCCCAAGTGAACTCCTAGTTACGAGACCGTGCATCCCCTAGTCGCGAGACCGTGCGTCTGAGACCTAGACGAGAGCGAGGGCGAGTGGTCGGAGGGTCATCTCAGGAGTGGCCTCACTCCTGAGAAAAAAATCTCTCGGGCCGCTGCCGAGAATCGAAAGGAGGAAAAAAAAGAGGAGGATCACCGATCTCGAATTTCCTTTCCCTCTTCCTGCGAACTCCCGCGGCCGTAAAGAATATGCTTTTCAAGAGGAACACTTGGCAGAAAATGCACCGGATTTTCAGTCTACCTTTAAACTCACATGCAACATTTCCGCGCCAGTCTATATCGATGGGAAGATCATTCCTTCCCTCCGTCTCATTTCTCCCTTTGAATTCTGAAAGAAAGGTCTGCTTCAATCCGGTATATTAGAGACCTCTTGCAGTGAAAGTAATTGAGGATTTATATATTCGAATCGTTGATCAGGATCTGAGGACGATACTTTTCTCACCTAATTCGTTTTCTCGTATCGTGCTGCACTTGCGAATAGCACTGAATGGAAAATGGTCTATCGATGACAAATAAATAATTTCTCCAGCTCCGGAGGAAAAAAGTCATATTTAAGCGATGGTCTTTTCGAAAAGCAAGGGAAAGTAGTACGTGTACGAGGTGGGCCATGTGTATCGGGATCTTGGACTCTCATTCACCTGATACATGCACATGCTCCAAACGACATGGGACTCACGACCCACCCTGAAGATGAGCCAGTAAAATTTTCGTAAAACCCTCGAACGACCATCTTCAACGAATGAAAATCGGTTCTCTGCGTGTAAGATCGATCGTCGACCATCTCGGAAAATTTTCACAATTTCCATTTTTCCAATCGACCATCGAGAAAGGGAATAAATACAGTAGAAACCGGACGAGTGCACATCGCGTAAATGCAGGAATCGGACGACTGCACGAATTCTCCATGCCCTCAATTTTCCCTCTATGTTTTGCACACGATCTAAACCCGGACGAGTGCAACCCAGCCGAGTGCACACGTTTTGTAAGTCCGGTGTGCAACTTTGGTATGGAATCGTACCCAGATGGGTGCACGAGGAGATGGCCCGGCCCAAAACTCACTCGAGTGTCGATATGGCAATGAACTCGGATACTGCGGATTTGTTTGTCGGCCTATGCCCCAGGCAGGCCATGCCGATGGCCTAGTGTATAGGCATGCCGAGGCCCGGGGCATATCGTCCTCGATGCCATCCCCTTCCCCCCTCTCTATGTGGGCTTGGCATTCGGCACTTCTTCACCTTTCCTTTGGGAAACTCTCTTAGATCCTCCCAAGTGAACTCCTAGTTACGAGACCGTGCATCCCCTAGTCGCGAGACCGTGCGTCTGAGACCTAGACGAGAGCGAGGGCGAGTGGTCGGAGGGTCATCTCAGGAGTGGCCTCACTCCTGAGAAAAAAATCTCTCGGGCCGCTGCCGAGAATCGAAAGGAGGAAAAAAAAGAGGAGGATCACCGATCTCGAATTTCCTTTCCCTCTTCCTGCGAACTCCCGCGGCCGTAAAGAATATGCTTTTCAAGAGGAACACTTGGCAGAAAATGCACCGGATTTTCAGTCTACCTTTAAACTCACATGCAACATTTCCGCGCCAGTCTATATCGATGGGAAGATCATTCCTTCCCTCCGTCTCATTTCTCCCTTTGAATTCTGAAAGAAAGGTCTGCTTCAATCCGGTATATTAGAGACCTCTTGCAGTGAAAGTAATTGAGGATTTATATATTCGAATCGTTGATCAGGATATGAGGACGATACTTTTCTCACCTAATTCGTTTTCTCGTATCGCACTGCACTTGCGAATACAGGTAGCTGCTTTCTAATGTTCATGACCTGAAAAGATCATTCCCAAAATTTACATCTTTCCAGGAATAAATGAGGGAGTGGTATTCGGATTGTCTCTCATTCCCTCTCTATACATGTCAGTGTCAACACCTTACCCCTAATCACGTGCGTTTTCACTAAGGAATGAATGACGTTCCTTTCGTTACACCTACGACCGATGAGTTTCGACAACTCCTGTCTGGAACGTTTACGTCTCCTCACCGACAGTACGGTAGCGGAGGAGGTCACACGGTCAAGACTTTTCTGTCTCCTTCGAGGACTTACGCGTTGCCTCTTTCGTCGTTGGGGTCATTACATCCGCCAATGAAGAAGGCGAAAAGAAAGAAGAGAACGAAATCAAAGTTGAAGCAGGTGAAACAGCATAAAACTGTTTCGAGAAAGAAGAAGAGAGTAAAATCTATAAAAGGAAAAATTTCTAGACGACCTATGCAGTCAGGGACTGGTAATCGACGTCGACACAAGAAGAAAGTTGTTTCTAAATCGCGCAAGGCACGGGATATTTTGATTGAGTTTCACCATTAGATTACCTACACTCCATTCCTTTAATATGGCTACTTCAGGCTATTAACTTCCGATTTCGGGGAATATTACATCAATCTCATCACGGTTTCCCCAACGAAATTTTCACCGAAAGTTCGATGAGAGTTTCACCGGCTGGAGATATGAACGCTATCTACCGAGTAATGCCATCCCGTCGCAAACTGGTAATAACATTCAAGACCGTTACTTGGATTTCATCATTCCACGATGCGACGATCTGATTGACGTAGAATTCGTCTTGTGTTTCGTGTACCGTTCTGAGAGATGACAATACCAAAACGAACCCTATCGGATCCGAAGATAACGTGGGAATATATTAGACTGCTCAGAATGCTCT
Source organism: Darwinula stevensoni (assembly GCA_905338385.1). NCBI lineage: Eukaryota > Metazoa > Arthropoda > Ostracoda > Podocopida > Darwinulidae > Darwinula > Darwinula stevensoni. The sequence goes on along the minus strand of CAJPEV010001830.1, from coordinate 51,755 downwards.
CCAGTCTCTCTTTTCCAGTGTTGAACTTTTCTGGAATGGGGTGGTTGTAAATGAGAAAACGGAAACTCATCCGATCAGCTCCTTTCTTCATCGCCTTGTGAAGATGAATCAGATAGAAAAAATGACATGGGCCAGGGCCAGTGGGTGGTACGATTTTGAATTGAAAGAAGCGGATGTTATCGATGCTGAATTGCTCGACGACTGGCAACGTAAACGGTGGTTCGGTAGTTCCAATGTGGAATTAATGTCAAAACTCGACTTGGACTTGTCAACATGCCCGTTTGCCATCTTGCCCAAAAGTGAACTTCGCTTACGTTTGACGAGAAGTTCCAATATGTTTTTCATTATATGTCTCAATGATCTGTTGAAGGATTCGAACTTAAAACTGGTTTTGCAAAGTGCAGAGCTGTATGTGAAAAAGTTGACACCTGTTCCCTCGGCGAATCTGGCTTTGGAGGCTGCACTGAGTGAATCCGTATTGCATTATCCCATGGAGAGAAGAGTTTCAAAGACACACGCACTCCTGAAGGGAATTAAAAGTTACCATTGCGAGAATGTATGTGGTTCTTACATTCCAAAGAAAATGGTTCTGGCTTTGTTTAGCGAAACTGCACTTATGGGCGACTATGGGCTGGATCCGCTCATGCACTCCTTAAGGGAATTAAAAGTTACCATTGCGAGAATGTATTTGGTTCTTACATTCCAAAGAGAATGGTTCTGGCTTTGTTTAGCGAAACTGCACTGATGGGGGACTATGGGCAGGATCCGCTCATGACTGCGCATGCTTTCTGCAACAATGTGTCGGTAACGATCGATGGGATAACCATGTATAGCGTGAACCTTGATCCCGAAACGAATGCCTTCGCACAACCCTACCTTGTTACAATGGATGCCGTCGGAAATGCGAATATGGAATTAGATTTCAAGTCCTATGGAACTCGTCGTTTCATAATTTGTTTCGACTTGAGTTCAAACCACAATGGCGATCTGGCACAATCAGAGCAGCCCCTTTTTAGAACCGGCTACCTAAAGTTGGGTATGTCCTTTGCCAAAGCTTTAGAGAATAACCTGGTTCTGACACTCATGGGCTACTTTGATACACATATCGAAGTCACTGGAGACAGACAAGTATTTACAAGATTTCCTCTTTGAACATCTGCTCGGAGTATAAATGGGGAAATCTCGCTGTGAAGTCGTGCAAAATGGATTCGCGCACGATCGATGCGGTTTTGAGACACCATCCCGCTTGTTTGGGAAAATATCGCGGGACCTACGCATCAGATCAATTGGAGAAACTATCGTTCCCAAACTTCCCAGCATGTATCGTTTCCAACTGTTGCAGTCGAGAGAAACGTGGACGACATTTCGTTGCAATGTTCCTCGAGAAAAAGGGTCATGTGGAGTTTTTCGATAGCTTCGGTCAGTTTCCGGGTTTTTATGGGCATGCCTTTGAAAGATTTGTGAGGAAGCACGGGGGGAAATCGGCTTTCTACAGCGACGTTCAAGTTCAGAGCCCAAGCGCAAAAACGTGTGGGGCCCACGTCATCTTCTACCTCATTCATCGATGTCTCGACAACAACGTGAAAGAGATCTATACCCTTCATCTTCCCCCATCATACCATGACACAATTGTGAACCGTTTTTTGCTGACCCTCACATCAGAATTAATAAACAAATAAATGAACTGCACATCTCCTACTTCATTTGCAAATTCTCCACATGAACATGCCTTTGAGTAAAATGATCTTTTTCTCGTTTACACGAATCCCGCAATGGGCAGGGTTAACACATTGTCTGGTTCACACATCATTAGACAGATGGAAATGGTCATGGAGTAAATGTTTTCCTTCCATTTCCCCGTTGCTGACAATAGATGCTGATTTTAAAAAAGCCAAAGTCACCATCACCTTGTAGCGTCTTTCATTCTGCAAGTTTCTCCTTTCTTCGTTCAGAGTGAGCTTGACTTGTCCCACCCTCTGTGAACTCCTGCTTCCCGTAAGTTCACAAAGATTCAAATACTTTCCATTACTTACTGAGATGTTTATAAGCTCAACTTTCCCATATCACTTTTCTCGTCATCAATTTCATTCTCGTTTTCAACAACATGATTTTCAAAGTATACAAAGTCGTTAGAAATGCAACCAGAGACGGGTTTAACACATCTCGTCTTTCAAGAAGAGACACTCATGGCCAGCGTCATTCAATCTTTCCCTTCTGGCGGCTTTTTTCATATCTAGGATGAATGAACCATTATTTGGATATTATTCCCTTTACTAGGATCATGTACGTTATCAGGGTGCACTCTGCGGAGGAGAGGGATGATGCGATGGTGTTGTTATCAGTATTGGAGCATGTGAAATTGGAGGCGACTTCTCCACATACTGTCGTTCTAAGACTCGAAGGAGATAATCGACTCCGGAAAAAGACCATCCAAGAGAAACTCGGGAGTCTACGTTCGTCCGTGAGATGGCATGCAGACGACGCGGACGTCGAAAATTGTCTCAAGACGGAGGAAGTCCGAGCAAAATATAATGTTCTGTGGTAATTTCATTTCATACCTCATACTTTTTAAATACCTGTTTCCATTTTTCATCGAAGGCACATGCCTTCCCTCCATCCATGAAGTTTATTAATTCACTGAAATAATATTTTGGTATGTTCCTTGCTGCACAATCCTCTGAACACGTTTTCTCTCTCTCTTTTCACAGAAGCGATGGAGACTGAACGAGAACCATTTTCCCCGACCCCTACTCCAGTTCCAACTATATGTCTTCATATGGCGTTAGAAGTTTTTACGCTCACATCATCTCACGTTTGGATTGCTTTCCTTCGCCATCATCATCATCAAGCTCTTTCAATACTTTCCTTTGTTCTTCGTATATCGATTCCAATGGGGTAGAGATTGACGATGAGAGAATTGTAATAAAGTTTCCTTTTTCCTTCGACACTGACTTTCTAGTCTTATTTCGCCGCACCCCCTCCTCCAAACGTCCGGAACCGTTCGTGGAAGCCGACAATGTCAGTGGGTTTTAAATGTTATTTCACATCAGCCACACCGCCCCTCCTCCCGTCTCAGGGTTAATGACTGTCAGGGGCCAGGGCTGTAAACAGCATAGTGTGAGGGAAAAAGGGAAGACATGAGCAAAGAACTATAAATACATCATGGGGAAAGCCTCCCCTACTCTGACTCCCCTCCCCAACATGTCCTTGACCGTCAAGTGACTGGGGGGTAAATATAGCGTGACGGAAAAAGGGGGCCAGCACGATCAATCTGTCATCGGGAGATAACGTGTCCATACACGTTGGCATAATGGAATCCGGCCCTATTGACTTCCCTCATGCAAAACGGTAAGAGTCAATTAAACTGGGATTTTATGACGCAAGATTCATGACAATATTTACCAAATCGAAAAATCGCTTCATAAAGGTACATGCGAATCATCGTGCAGCCGATAATTTAACGTTAATTCACCGAGTACCCATATAAATCAATGATAACCTGAGGTTAAATCGTATGAAATTATGGTTATATGGTAAGATATTGCGCCAGGCAGCGCCAGGCTGCGCCAGCCCGCCAATCCTACCCTTTTTATACTACTAAGATCCACATGCCGTGATGAGCATCGGGTCGGATGCACGAACGAGACGGGCCCGGAGTCCCTTTCCCAGCCGAGGTGACGAGTCCTATCAATCCTCCGCGTTCGAAGAGGGGCAGGAAAGAGAGAGAAAGGAAAATTGTAGATTGACGTCATCGAGTGTTGATCCACGTCTCGCCCTTACATCCATATAAAAGAACTCTTATTACGGTTTACGTTGCGACCCGAAACTACCCTAATATCCTTGTGCATACATCGATCGAGGAGTTCTCTGGAAAAGGGGCGTATGTGTAAAATGACACAATTCGAGGGAAACAGAAAAATCTCCTCAGGGATCATCTGTGCTCGATCTCGATCCAATTTTCAGGAATTAAGCATCCCTGGTTGATCCTTAATTAAACTTTGGGCTTAAATTAACTTTTTCTGGAACGATCTGCACCTGTATCTACCTCGTACGTACACACACCTGTTTATTTATTCTATGGCTGAGCGCACTTACGAACTGTTCCCTTGGCCGGGCTGGAAGGCTGAAAGTTGCCCTCTCCAACAAGTGAAATGAGCCTTAGAAATAATGTCAATATTGTTGAAACTTTGAAAAAGCAAATTAAAATTGATTCCTGAAGCATGTGATAGCGACGAATATATTTGTGCTCAAAAATAAAAGCATTCAGCGGTTACGTACCGACCTGAGGAAGCGTAATTTACCGTCACGGGCTTGGAAGATTTTCAGAAACCAAGTAGTAAACATGATTTAGGAAGTTATGAACCAAGAAATAAGATCAGAAGTCTTCAAATATTAACACTCGGCGGTCGAAGAAGCTAGAGCACCACCGGGTATACCACGCTCGTTCTTGGGGACTGTCTCCTTGTCGTATTTCCATCAGCATGTAACGCTGCTATTGCAATAAATCTTACTTCACAGCTATTCATACTTTGAAGTTTGCATTTGAAATGCCACCGAAAATTGCGGGGGGAAGCCAGATCCCCACAAGAAAGAAAACAAGAAGGTTTTGAGTTTCCCTTAAAAGGAAAAACATATTGGATTCCCAAGTCAGATATGCACATTTCAAGTGAAAGTCAAGTGAGGGGTGGAAATTAAAATACATCAGAAAATCACATGCTTCAAGAGTAACAGGAAGGAATGGGTGAAATAAATGTCGGTAGAGAAGTGTTGATTTTTGAAATGCTCGATCTGAAGCGACGGAGTCGGCGAAGGACGTCGACCGGCATTGCCTGCCCGTCCTAAGAGGGCTGGGACGTCGAGAATCCTTGGAAATGGAGCCGATGGTTCCCCGGGGCATCTTCGAGGGCGTGACGTTGAGTGATGCGAGCGGTTCGGCCATTGCATTCGCGAAATGGAGAGTCTATGGGGTTTTATTTTTTAAGGGCTGATATGTAGATCTTGAAGGTCCAGCGTGCCACAGGACTGTCTTTTCGTCTCATCGTCTGATTTTCCTCATGTTCGCTTTTGACTGCCGCGCAAGACAGTTTAAATTTAAATCTCGCATTCGCCTTTCAGACATCATTATGGAAAACTCGTACTCGTAAGCAACTGTGTTCATTCATCTTCATCTTCCTCTTGATCTCGATCGAAGGCTTCCAATAAGATCAACTGCAATAATGAAGACTTGTTCAAAAGAATCCAAGTTTGTGCGCAATGGAAACGCACTGCGAAGCCAATTGGACGCGATCAGGACGCGATCAGGTCGCGATCAGGTCGCGATCAGGGCGCGATAGGCAGCTATCGCATCTTTCTTTTTTCGCGTCAAGCAGGCTTTTTCCTTTGAGTTCAACGTCCAGCACAGCGACGTGTTCGGTTCTCCTTCTTGCATTTCACTTCCTCATTTCCACATTCGACCCGTGAAAACGTATGCAACACCACAGAGTTTTTCACCTATAACTGTTGACCGCGTGCACCGAATGGGTTCATCAACATCATCGGTTTAGTATTCCATGTATATATTAGCACCCGTGGGGTCAGTGCATGCGATTGGACGCATCTCCCCAGCACGAATGGGGAAAATTGCACGGCTCAGCAACTTTTGTCACCGAGAAGTATAAATCCAATGAATACGTGAGCATCATTTCAGTCCTCAATCTTCAGCAGATTGGGGGCTGAAGCACTAACGACAGACAAGCGACGAAATACAATTTTCAGCGGGCGCCAATTGTATTTTTCCCACGCGCTGCGCTGCACATTCGACTTACTTATCTACTGTTTGAGTGGAAAAAAAATCATTCATTTTGATACTTTTTTTTAAATTTAGATCGACGTGGATATGAAACAGGCAAAGTAATAAATGGGAAACTCGAAAGTTGAAGGCAAACAACTCCGTTCTCCAGCAGTGACTCGTGATATTCGACCGTATTAGATCGCCCTGCCTTCGTCGACGATCTAATGCAGCCCAGAGAAACGAGCGGGGCTTACGAAGGGCTTGTGAAGGAGGAATAGAGGGAAACGAGACCGTTGTGTCTCGGTTTCTCCTTCGACGGAGGACAGACGGGGAAACGAAGAGCGTCGGGCGAGTCGGACCCTAAGGGCAAAGAAAAAAATGCAGGGAACAGAAAATGAAAAGGTTTCATTTCCTCCCCACGAGAATGGGATTTCTGGCCAACGCCTCATCCACACGCGAAAAAGAATTCTCCGTAGACAACGCCTGTCTGCTCTCTGTATTGATCGTTTGACTTGAAGACCTCGTCGGAGGCATTCCTTTTGCAACTGCCGATTGTGGACTGCCGACGGGATCGTCTCACCGATCGCTTTTGCTTCGAAGGGTGAGAACGCAAACTCGACGGGGTTCGAAAAGGGACCGAAAGGGGGAAGAGAGGGAATGGAGTGGCGAGAATATTTCGTGCGTTGTCCGTCCCGTAAATTAACTCGTTATCCGGTCAGATTATTGCACTCCGTTCGTTCAAATATAAAGTCAAACGTGACTCGCGTGAGACCAGAATTCGTTTTCTGATTACATTTTTAAAAATTCCACAAGAAAGGGAAACAGCAGCTGCAACTGTGAAGTTCTCATTTTGTGTGTCGACTTCATAGACGCATCTTCCGCCGAAGACAAACGGACGAACGAACGAGCCGAAGATTTAAGCCCGTCTCTTGTGCCCAAGGTCAGCAGTGAATTCTGCGGCATGTTCTCGCGGCGCGGTCGACGTACGATCGTGTTCGGTGCCGATCTTCCGATTCCTGATTTTCATGAAAGGCAGACCGAACTTCTTTTTCGTTGAGATCCTGATGGTTTCGCGTATGACCTGGCATTTCCCTCTTGCAGTCGTGCCATCGCGTGTGAATCGAGTTTAGGATATCCTTGGAGACGCGGGACAGACGAAGGAACGAAATATTCTAGACGGGCGAGTTAAAGGGCTGCATGAGCCGTCCTGCTCTCGCGTTCGTCGCTGGCTCCAACGCTCTTCTATTCTTTGTGTGACGGATGAGGATGGCATCGGGAGACTCGACTGAATGTCTGGGGTTCGGTGGTGTAGTGGTAGCACACCTGACCGGCAATCAGGAGGCCCGGGTTCAATTCCCGGCCGTTCCTTGGCTTCTTTCGTCCTCTCGTGCCTTCCATCGTCCGTCTGCCACCTCCCCTCCGTAACATTTGTTTCACGCCGATGCGATTCCTACGGGGGTTGCGGGTGTGCATCGTTGCAGGAAGGCCTGAGATTCACTTGCAAAAGGTTTAAGATTTGCCACCGATGCCGTTCTCCCAACGTTGACCATTCCCATCTGAGACGGCAAAGGAAACAAAGACGGAAACGCCTGAACGCCGCTTCTCCCCATTTCACTCAACTCAAAAGTAACGGCGGCGACGAAATGGAAGGAATAAGAAAATTATTATTTTTTTTATCGATACTTCCTGGCATTCGGGCTAGCCCGTTTCTCATTTTACTCGTTCGGTGAGTGCAGGAACTCAGAGATAGATTTTTTTCGCTTCTTCGTTTCAGTCTGTTGTGGCGTTCTCCAGGCTAGGTAGAGTCCTGCAGTAATATACGCAGGCATTTTTGCAGGCACGTATCTCCGTCGGTCGTGAGGCCGTGAAGGCGCCATTTCTGCCTTACTGTCTACGAGGATATCCTTTTTCTTTCGTGTCGGTCATGTAAGATTAGCAGAAGCAGATCCAGCGCGAAGTTTATGAATGTAACGATATGCCCTCGAGAGTCGCTTCTGCCAGCAGTGGTTTTGGCCTCCCCAGTGTCTGCCGTGGCCAGTGCCCGCCTCCAAAAAAAGCCCGGAAGAAAGTAGCACACCTACGGTCTTCGAGTGTGACCTGCAACACTGGGTAGCATCAGGATTTGCGAGAACTTTTTCACGCGCCAGACATCGTCAGGGGAAGACAATAACCTCCACATGCGATGGGAGGTCTACATCCAGCCTAGGCGAGGCCGAATGGCGTTTGCCTTCTCCACTACCAGCTCTCCTTTGGACAACTTGGAAATGGATTCGGTCCGAGAAGTTATCGGAAAGTCATGCTTCTATTCGATAGTTTCATCCGTTTGCCGAGTGAAAAGGAAATTCATATTTTTTAACCTCGCTCTCTCGAGCACAACTGCTGCAATCGCTGTATTAGGACTGAATTACCTGGAGTAGCTGATCGATTATCATGCGCACAATCCCAGAAAAGATATCATCTCACCCCATAACCAATGGCATTAAAATATATTATAGTGTACAGTTTGATGGAAGGCTTACGCTTCTATTTCGATAAAGAGGAAGGAGTGGAACCGTTAGATCCAGTCCCCGCAGTCCCAAGGGCATATCGTAAGTCTTTATCCATTTCCGCTCCGTCCAGCAAAGTGAAAGGACATGCTGACCACATACTCTTTTCGCTCTTTAGACCGCATGCGATTGTCGCCTAAGGGCTTAGAGACTCGAGGAATGGGCGGCAAGATAAACACAGGGGGAAGGACTGGAAATATTCGATAATGTAATTCGATCAGTCTCAAGGTCAAGTAATGGGGATGATCCAAATCTGCTTTTCTCAGGAAAGTAAGGGGGTGGACAATAAATTGGAATTTTTGCATTCTTTCTTTGCGTCACCAGATGGGAACATGAAAAATGAAAAATTTTTGCAAAGCAATATGAAGTCCTCTCCTTGCAAACAGGTTTTTAAATAACAGCAAATTAGCAAACATTCGATCAGAACCACGAAACAAAGAAGGTAAAATAATTTGCATAGCATAGCATACTACTGACTAAGGAGTTTTAAGGAGAGAATATCCATGTCTCGTAATGACTTCTTTAGCATTAAAAAAATGCAAAGAACATATCCGCCACTTTCTTGTATGCACTGGCGCGCACGGGTCACTTCCGCATCACTTTGTCCATCATGTCTATGGGAAATGTGGCAAGTTAAAAGTCCATGTTTCGACTAAATTCTTCAATTCTTAATTCTTCTTCAAATTCTGATTTTTTAACCCCCCCCAGGATGACCCAGAACTGTTCTTAATGATGCGTTAGTGCGTTAGGATATTTTTAAATTTCCACGTCAAAGAAATTATTTTAACTACTGTAAAAAAATATATATATATATATATACATCTTACACAGCTTTTATTTGTGTCCGGTATTTCTTGGCCATCTTGTTTTACGGTTGAAAGCCCTACATTGAAAAATCCGACCTTTATGCAAAAAATCTTTTTTTTTCACTCAAGTCGGAAAAGCTGGTTTCGAATTTTCCTTGTCGCTTTACGCAGGAAAGTAGTAAATGGCATACAGAGAAAGTCATCGTAGAATAAAAATCCTCATGATGACACGGAACATTCCGCATCGCCACCTCGGGGAATCCACCCGACACTTTCAGTTTCCGACCCCCCCCTCAATTCCACTGCGGAAACGAAGCCGAAGGCAGCATCTTCTCCCCGCTGTGAAAAGAACCCACTCCGAACCTACGCCTCCATTCGGATCATCCGGATTCCCTGTGCCCCAGCGGCCCCAAGCCGACCAGATGAAGGAAGGCACGTTAAGAATGCGAGTCGCGAGTCCGCTTTTACAGTACATTCTCTTTCAGACGAGAGGGAGCGAAAGAGGATCCCAAAATTATTCGTATTCAATATACATTTTTGCCAACATTTAAAGATGCACCGAATAATCACGTGAATTAATAGTACTCACAATATTACCGTGAGAGAACCGCATACAAATCTCAAGCATCGATGAGGACGAGTCGCAGAATGATATTCGGATTTTTACTGAAGCATTCCGAGAGGTAACACAACGTCTTCGAGCAACGAACGCAATCAAAGAATCCCCGAATGAGACAGAAAATCTAATGGGAAGACACGAAAATTTACCTCATTTATTGGAACAACCGATTCCGACAATAAAAGGACTCGGAACTTTCAGGATAATGAGCGGAAAATCCCTTCACGTAATATTAGTCGGATTCCCTTTTCCGAAAATTTGACGTAAACTGCGCTGCCCACGATTAATCGCAATTCTTCTAAATACTTTTTTTTTCACGATGAAACCGAACGACCTTCAGACGATTCGAGCAGACGTCACAGTATACTCCAAGAAAATACCCCAGGAAAACGTGCAGCCTGAGACGGAGAATCTTCAGTATCGCGAGCATTTGTTCATCCAAGAACGCTGGGACCGATTTCAGCTCCTTATAAGCGGTATGTATTTTACACATATTCAACTTGCAAGTGTGGTGTTAACGTATCATTTCGTTCCCGTGGATCAACGTCTTTTTTTCAGGGACTCGGGGAATGTTTTTACTCGACTTCAGAATCACTCTGCATTATTCGAACCGGAAAAGTCCTTGGCTGTTTCCTCCAACAGGGACTTATCGGAGTAAGCAGCAGGGTCCCATTACTCACCCGATAGTGTGACGAGATTAAAGTTGTAGCGTAGCGTAGACCCAGTCCAATCCACGAGGAAAAGCGACCGAAGACGCAGGGTCTCCCACGGGCTATGGTAACCACCGGTGGCTAGCTGCCATATCATGTCCGCGTGGCCACGCGTCGTGCAGTTGTTCGTGACAGTGCGTTGTTCCATCACACTGACCTACCCAAGTATCAAGGGATCATCCCTGGGACATCCCATTTGGATCCTACGTGGGACAAAATGACATCCCATGGATGTCATAATGAAATCGTCCCGGGATATGGAAATCCTTGGAGCATTCAGAGGACATCCCGTAAGGTCAGAAATACTCTCGTCCCATACACCAAATCCTTAGTGTGTCCATAGGACGTCCTGGACGTCCTATGGACACACTAAGGATTTGGTGTATGGGACGAGAGTATTTCTGACCTTACGGGATGTCCTCTGAATGCTCCAAGGATTTCCATATCCCGGGACGATTTCATTATGACATCCATGGGATGTCATTTTGTCCCACGTAGGATCCAAATGGGATGACCCAGGGATGATCCCTTGATATTTGGGTAGGTCCGTCGGCTAGACGGTCACCGTCGGTCGGCAAGCGAATTTTGCTCATCCCGTTAGCCTTGTACGCGATGGGCGCTGACTCCAAAAATAATCCGCTCAATGTTCCTCTCGTCGATGATTGGCGTCCATTCGCGGTTTGGGACGTTTCGGCCGCTTTCTAGAGAGAATTCACTCCTACCGGTTCGGTAACGTCCGGCTTCAGATGCATGAATGATCACATCGGCTGTTACTTTTCTCTCCTTCGGAGCGATATGGTGCAACTTTTTGGCGATAGAGTTTGCGATATTTGAACCTTCGACTTATCGCAAGGAAACTAGCTACCACGATAAACAGAAAATGCGAGGAGCAGGACGGAGCACATAAGCGATGGGCTTCTCAAGGGCATCGTCATTATCGCCATTGCACGAAAAGAGATTGCGAGCGGTTTAGGAAAGGCAACCTCTCGTGATAGGATACCGATTCGGGTGAAGAAGTCGGTCAGAAGGTAGCCGTTTTATTAAGAACCCATTTCGAGAATGGAATTCGGCGCAGGAAAGCATCTGTGAATCGAAAATTAGGGGTTGTACCGACTTTTAAAGAAGGGGGATAAAGATCCGCCTAATTACAGGCTGAAGCCTCAATAGCATTTGGAAAACGTTCTTGGGGATCATTTCTTCAAATTTCTCAAGGAAATCTCGCTCGTTGGGAAATCTCCCCATGGTATATTTAGCTTCTCCGAAGATGTCATACTCTCGAGTGATTTAGGGCTTAATTGGTGGATCAGGGGTTCGAAGGAAAGGTAGTGCATAAGTGGCTGGCTACCAGAAAGCAAGTAGTAAAAAAACGAACTTCAGTTTACGGTTCCCATAACTGTCAATGATGACAATTAAAAAAAATTATTCTCTTAAAGGGTATTCATTAAGTTCAAGATGGGGGAAAACGAAGGGATGAAGCAGCTGGTGGAAGTGATCAACAAGCTCCAAGATGCATTTTCTTGCACTTGCTCCCTCCATCTTCAACTCCCCATGATCGCCGTCGTCGGCGGACAGAGCGCAGGCAAGTCCTCCGTCATCGAGGCGATCGCCGGCAGGTAGGAAGGAAATCCCTCCACCCCTTCGCCTTCACCCACCCCTTCCCTTCATCCCATCCCTTAATTTCGACGTCTCTCCTTGGATGCTTGCAGGGACTTTCTGCCTCGGGGTACCGGGACCGTCACCAGACGTCCGCTCATTCTTCAAATGATACCAGATGCGAAAGGTCGGTTTTTCAAGTGCATAATACTTTCTCTTCTTTTCATGACCAGCACCAGGATCGATTCTGCCGAGTCGTTAACCGGATTTTCATACATCATACACTTTAAGGCAGGGTTTTCCAACCCTTGGGTCGCGACCCCATTTGGCGTCACCGAGATCATATTTGGGGTCGCGAATCGGCAGCTAGTTACTAATTATCGGCAACTAATGTCGACCTTCAGCCAGTGCTTGAGGTCCTGAATGGTATGATCGTGATTTTTGGGGTCGCGCGTGAAAAAGCTAGGGAAGCCCTGCTTTAAGGCATGCTGCGCAAATGGAAATAGAGACCGTATGATACTTAATCTTCTTAAAGCGTTAATATAAGGTTTCCATCTATATTCCTGGAGTGCTGACGCATCTTATGATGATTTTCTATCAGTTAAGGTCGACGATAGTATGGTGTCATAAAAAAAAGCGAATAACTTGTTGCTTTAGAGAACGACGGTTGATTTTGGCAATGTACACAGTCCTTTCATAGCTTGTCCTGTCGGTCCACAGACAAATACCAGACAAAAATGTCTGGTATTCGTCTGGGGGGCAACAGAATGATTTCGCAAAGCAGAATTCACTTTCCCAGTTCTCGTCCGGAGCAAAATGGCTTCATTTGACCATATAATTCGTATAGAATACGTGGAGTTTCTCCACCAGCCTGAGACGAAGTTCACCGATTTCGAAGCAGTGAGGAAAGAGATCCAGGAGGCAACCGACAAAGAAGTGCCAGACAAGGCCATCTCCAGTCGGCCCATCAACCTCAGACTCTATTCCCCTTACGGTGAAACAGATTTCACGGTTCATTAAACATTGCTGGATGAATGTCGAGTGTTGAGACGTGAATTTCGTTGATAGTTCTTCAGCTCACTCTGGTCGATTTGCCCGGTTTAACCAAGAACCCTGTCAACGACCAGCCTACTAACATCGAACAACTTGTGAGTAGGCATTTCATTTTACTTCCTTCCGTTTCACGCACGATCTGGTCGCACATCAATTAATTAAGATATGCGCGATGATGCCGATGTGACAGTTTGTCCAATGGCATAGTGGATCGCGTTCATAACTTTCTTTCTCCCCGTGGGAGTCTGCGTTTGAACCGGTGGGTATGCGGGCGCCCGACCCTTTCACGGTCGTGCTCATTTACATTGCAAGATTTGATTCTAGGATGGACTTCCGCAGCATTAAGCTTCACCAAGTTGTTTCATTCTGTCAGCTCCGTGACATGATCTTGGAGTACATCGAGCCCGAGAACACGCTGATCTTAGCTGTGATCCCCGCCCCAGAGGACCTGGCAAATTCCGACGCACTCAAACTCGCTCGCCAAGTCGACCCCGCTGGTATAGTTGAAAACGTTTGTGGTGCCAATGCATTAGGAATGTAGGTTACTATATGGGTTTGGCAAACTCTCGAATCCAAACAATCCCCAATCGGAATGTTCCGAAACGGCATCGTTCAGCATCGTTCATCGTTCTACGTGTGCTCCAATTTGCGTTAAGCACGCATGGTGAAGGGCAAACAGCGTTCATTTGAAAGAGGGTAAAATGATCACAGTAAGGTTTTTGCAAGGGACTCTGCATTGGCTGGAGAGGATAGAAGGAGAAGGGAGGGGGAGAGATCTTTCGATTTTTCACTCTTAGAAGAGAGAATCGTGGCCCAGAAGCACTTCTTTTTACATTCTCGCCTCACGTCTTCCCCACTTGCTCTCGTGTAGGAATAACTACATAAAAAGTAGGGTTGTACCATTGGTCTCGTTTGGCCGATGACCGATTATTATCTCATACCTATGGCCGGTGCTGGTGCCGTTGCCGATGCCGATGCCTATGCCGATGCCTATGCTTATTAGGGAAACAGCGACGAAAAATTTTATCAAATACAGTAGAACTCGGTTATAACGTCATCGAAGGGACCAGGGAAAAATCGTCGTTATAACCGAGGTTGCCTGTATCGACATTCCCTTTTCCTGTTTTCAAAATAGATGCTATATAACAGGGGTGTCAAACATACGGCCCGCGGAGGTGGTTCATGTGGCCTTGTGTTTTAGAAATTTCTGCTTTGATAGACTGTCGCCACAAATTTCAGTGGAAAATTATGGGTGCGGCCCGCAGGCATATGCACGGTAGGGAATGCGGCCCTCAGACCGATTTGAGTTTGACACCCCTGCTATATAACGTTACAACTCTAGTGCACATCGGTAATGCTACACGAGCTTCAGTTTCAGGATTGACCCACTAATCGTAATGTTCCCACTTCTTTAGACCTTGAACTACTTCATACTTTAGCAAGGCCTCGTCGACGTCATCTCGACAGATCTACGAAGTTTCTTGTTTTGTGACATGTTCTCGTAAGCACGGATGAAGCTGTCACGATTTTCCCAAATTGTGTTTGCCTCTTTCGCTTTCCACTGGCCATGTTGTCAACGAGAAATGTAATGGCGACTGAAGATAAGATGATCTTGTTAGTTACTAGGGATAATCCCTCCCTCACCGTCCTGTCACACGCTCTGACTCTCAAGGAATGCCGATTCCAGAAAAGATACGTTATGGCTCGCCAACGTTCATTTTTCCTATTGTGGGAACTAACGTGCCTCATGGGCTCTACGCCGGGACCTGGCGCGTTTCGTCGTTATAACCGAGGTTTCGTTATAACCGAGTTTGACTGTATTTATTCAAATAGACCTATTAGGAGCCATTTAAAAAATTTATGTTTTAAGGGCTGTTGCGCTGGGTGTTTCGAAAGCATCAAAGTATCCACCTGAAATATCGATAGTGCATCGATGCACCCGGGGTGGGGGGTGGGAAGAGGTTCCGGTGGATTTCAGTCTTTCTCGCTGCGTTCGGACAGAGGTTTCACTTCTGTCGTTTCTTGCCTCGATCGAGGAGCGGATCTCTATCCGTCTTTCATAAACTCTCGCTTGTGATTGGGGGATGGGGGGGGGGGGGTATGACCTTCGCGAGGGGTAAAATAGCCTACCATGCCTCCTAAAAACGACAGTGACATTTCATTCATCGATGGCATCGGAACAACCCTCATTTTTCCTATTGCCGTTGAGAATCAGTTCACGCCCGTTCACGTATTTTTTTCTTCGTTCTGCACGTTCTTCTTTGGACATCAGCACCGGCCGATGGCACCGATGGTGCCATACTGGCGGCCGATACCGGTGGTTGCCGATACATCGATACAACCCTATTAAAAAAACCGCAAGGTTCCATTTTTTCAGTCGAAAGAAAATAATTTATTCCTCTTGTAAATACGCAAGGAAAAATCCTAGGCTTTCACGATCAAACCTGGTTATGTCGTGATGCACTTAATGTTTCGCATGAGAACCTCATAGATATCCTCATGACTTGAGATTACCTGAACATGCGAAAAAACTTACGCCAAAAAGAATATAAAAACGTAAATAGTGGAAGAGCATCTTATTTAGCAAATCAAGAGTTATGACTTCATGAGTTAAGGAACGATAACGATGATAAATGGTGCCGTGATACAGACCAGGAGGCTCTACATTGATCGCAGGTGAGAGAACGATCGGGGTGCTGACGAAGCTGGACCTCATGGATCGAGGCACAGATGCACGGGAAGTTTTGGAGAATAAAATCATCCCTTTGAAGCGAGGATACGTTGGAGTGGTGAACAGATCACAGGCAGACATCACCGGAGGGAAAAGCATGAAGGCCGCCAGGGAAGCAGAGGAAGCCTTCTTCAAGGAGAATTACAAGTCTGTCCGCTGCCATATTGTGGCTGATTTCAAAACGGCAGTTCAGATGCAATTCGGTTTTAGCAACAGGCTTCGGTCTGACTGAAGTTTCACCGTGCTCTTGTCGACTTCTACCATAAGGAAATCTCAACTGGAATTGCAACTGAATTAAAACTGGACTTGAACTGCTTCCGAACTGCAATTTTGTAATCACCCTTTGTCGTCGTAACAATGACGTTCTTTCGAATAATTTTTTTTTTTTCAGGTCGAAAAAAGCATTTCTGATGGATCTACGCGTGTCAAAACACTGTGTTTCCACAGAGTAGGCTCAGCATTAGAATCAATGCAGCATTGCGCAAAGCAGTAATTTAAAATTTAAAATTGAGCTTTTTCCACGGACCATATGCTAAACGCTTCAAATATCGATTGCCATATTTCGTCGACAAGCCTTCCGTCACTGCATGAGTGCATATGTAATTAAATGACTTCAATCTTAATTTTTTTTGGTCTCCATACGCCTCAAATTTTTTACACCTATTTCTTTAAAAGGCAGTTCGTGCCTTAACACTTCGCCGCACAGAATCCTTCACACGCTCGAGCAATGTGCATAACCCGACCTTCTCGATAGTACATACAGGTCGTCACCATTTTGAGTGCTAGTTTTTTTTTGGCAATGTGCGCGTCAGCCTGTGTCGAAACCGTTCGACGTACGATGTCGACTGTATAGTGCCAATTGCACATACCTCGGTGATGCGCATGAGCATGAGTTTTCAATACCGCTTGCTTATCCGGTTGGCAGTTTCTGCGGTCTTTTAGGAGCAATGAGAAAACGACATGAACCTAAAATTGATTATTTTAAAATGTTATAAATACATATGGTAGACTACCGAGATTTCAATTCGAAGGTGCCCCAGCTTCCGAAGAGATAATCACAATTGGTCTTAGTGTCTTGCTGGCCTTTAGAGACTTCCTGCAACCAATAATTATATTTCGATAACTTTTGAGGAGCGGTTGGAGCATTGACATCGTAGGGAGCGTTGGGTTTAATCGCACCATCAGAAATAATGCAAACTTCGACCGATTCAGCTTCATTCTCGCCTTCCTATTTTAAATAAAGATCCGCTGGATGGGATTCACAGGAACCTGACGGGCCGAGTCGGGACAAAGGTGCTTCAACAGGTGCTCAACCGACAATTGGAGGAGCACATCAGAGAGAAACTGCCAGGGATCCGGTCCAACATAATACAGAAGAAATCTAATATCGATGAAAATCTCCAGATCTTGGGCGCTTCCACTTCCAAGACGAGAAGCAACAATGCCTTGTTACATCAGTATGGAATTATTCTTTTCCGTCGACTGTTCTCTGAAAGCAAAAAAAAAACATTTAGATGCATTTTTCCTTTTCTCAGGGTGATGGTAAGGTTCACGAATAGTCTGAGGCTGTGTCTAGAAGGCATTGGCGACGATGTGGACATGAACGAAGTACAGATGGGTGCCGTCATAAATGAGACCATCAATGAGGAGATCATTAAAGGCCTATTGAATGAGGTTGGGAAAGTTTCAACTATCGTTCTTATGAGCAGGGTGTCTCAGATGTCCCTCCCAGTTTCCAGGAATTAAACAAAAATCATCGTAAATCTCACATAAAAAATTTGAATCAACATATTCGTAGCGGCTGAAGTCGAGCGGCGAACTTCCAATGCCGAATTGGAATTTAATATTGTAAATGAATATTGTAAAAGTTCTGCAACGTTACGGGGTCTAGTGCGATGCCCAAGGATCTTGATTGAGAATGGGGTGAAAGTCATTTGACCCGCAATAGGCCAGACGAGAAAACTTTTTGAGATGAGTTTTGCTATGGTCTTCTTGCCATTTCTCTCATCAGTTTTGCATAACTAGAGTGAGAAAACTAGGAAGGACTTTTGGGGCACTCCGAATTTACAATCTGTCACAAACCATAGGATGAAATTGTATGGATTATTTCCCGTCTAGATTGAAACCCAGAAACAAACCTGATAGAATAAAATAATGATAACCTCATTTACACGAAGCCAAAGGCTTACCGAACAAAAGTTTATCATAGAGCACCCGCAAAAAAAAGCATTTACTACCATAGAATATTGATCGTGTTTCGTCTGTCTGAATGATAGCGCTCCGAAAGCCGAATCTCCTAATATTGAGCGGCAAAATTCGCGCGTTTATTCCTCAGCATCTAAGAATTTATCCTTTCATTTGATGTGACATAGCTTCTTTTCTCTGTCTACCTTATTTGGCGAAATGCCTATTTTTCATAAGCGTCATTGGACGCTTATCTTCAGCTGAAAAACTTGAACAATCGTTCGCGTTCACTAACTTTATGGGTCTGGCATTAGACAAATGTTGACAAGTAAATATGTCCACGGGCTCGAACTCAATCAGCGCCCGAGGTCGAGAGTTAAAAGTAAAAAATTGTGACGTGAAATGAATGAGAAACTGGTAAGTCATTTAGAAATTTCTCAATAAATTCTCCCACCCAAGGTGAGAGAGTTCCTAAATAGCAGCTGTCGTGAGTCTCCCGGGTGAGGGTTTCGATTCCTCGACGAGAGACCACTTCAGCTTAATGGGAAGAAAGGGATCCGCGTCCGCGTGGTGGCGTTTCCTGGATAACGCCAAGAGTCCCTTCAACGGATTTTTGTTCTAATACGTGCCGAAAATGACGTCAGTTCGTAAGTTTTTGGCTCATTGCTACCGACCTCGTGCGCCCATGAATGCGCCAAGGTCGTGAATAATTTTATTTCACTCGTGAAGGTCAATCAATTGTAAAGTTGGGTCTTTGGGTCAATTGCGGTCACTTTCCGGTAATTTGGCTTAAGTTAGGCCAATACTGCAATTTCAATCACTCTGGGTGACTGACTAGATTTTGTGAAAGTCCATTTCCCCATCACGTTGGTAGGAGGGTTTCCAACAGTCCAAGCAGGAAATAATCTGCACACTTGCACCAAATGATTTCAGATTTTGTAGACGCCCCACTAAGCCTTAGTCATTGAGAATGATTCTATAGACCAATTTCTTGCAGTTTTCCTTCATGCATCGTTAGCAAATCCTGATTCGAAAATCTACAACGAAACGACGAGGTCATTTTACTGCGGAAGCTCGAATGCACCCCCTCCTCGTTCTCTCTCATTCTCTTTATTCTTTCTTTTTTCCGAAAGTGACGAGTAGATATATGTACGTATAATGCATGAAATGCACGATTCAAGCAAGACTGCATCATACCACAGCAGGTACGAAGGGTAGAAACCAGTCGCACTAAATTGCCTTCTTATGTGGACTTCTCCGAGAGTAAAGCGCTGCTTCCTAAAATAAGGATGAACACGAGATTAATTTGGCCAATGCTAAAAAGTCATAGCCAAAATTCTACTTGTACTGAGCACGTATTCCATGCACTGTCCAGGAGATCCCTTAAAGGAACCCCAAAAAGTAAATTTGGAAAAAAGACGGTGAAAATTTGCACTGAATATTGGTCGACGGAAAATCTACGGTTCACGAAGTTCACTTCGTGATTTAATCGACAGGCCAGGCAATTAATCATACCACCGGACTATGATACCCCTTCCGGCTCTCATTAACTTTCAACAACTTTGACCTGGTTCATTAGCCATTTCGATAAGCGTATTCGCATACAGCGCCTGTCATGAAAGGTTTCACATTGTGTTTGATGGGGAGAAGGAAATTTCCTTGTTGCTTTTATGAGAAGTGACTTCTTTCCTCATTCGAATTCCTGCAGGAGAATCTCACGCCAACGAAGGAGGAGACTATGAGGATCATACGGAACTTGCTTGGAATTGAAAATTACGTAACACCTCCGCAAAAGGTGTTCAGGAGATCGGTGGGTCACATGATCAAAAAATTTCAAGTCCCGATGAAAGTGTCTGTCGAACTCATCGCAGGATACACCGGCAGGGCCGTCGAGAAGTTAGCTTCACAGGTATATTGACAAGCAATAAATAATTTTTAAGAATAATGATTTTTTTTAAAATAAATTTTCCTCGGAAAGGAAAAGCGAAATTCATGAAATTGCATGAAAAGTGGGCATGATTAAGCATTGGAAAAAAAAATCATTTTAATAGGAACTCAGCTCTTTCCCGAACTTGAAACAAGAAGTCCTGATCCGGGTGATGGAGCAATTGAGGCGAAATGAATCGAGCTGCAAGGAACTCCTGGACACGTACCTTGAAGCGGAGTGTGCCTTCATGAACACAAACCATATTTTGATGAAGCGAAGCGATGTTTTGGCCGAAGCCGATCAAAGGTCATTTTGGTCATAATTTTTTAATTTTTTGTTTCCCGCCGTCCTTCATTCTTCGAGAACCTGGATACTTCCTAAAGACATGTTTCCTTTGCAACTTTATTACCTCTCAAGGCAATTTTATTAATAGGACATCGATACTACTCCATTACCTTTTCTTGACAATTATCGGTTCTTTCTTTTAGAATGTTTTCCATTTGAAGGTTGTATTGCTCTGGATCGTTTTCCATCTTGAGACCGAGGAAAAGTACTTTTCGCATAAATGACAAAGCAAAACCGCAGCTAAGATACAAGAATAAAGCACCAAAACGTTTGAATCAAGGGAAAGGCGAGAAACTGCACCCTGTATCAGACAAAATTCCTTGCTGCCTAGCTTTCATGCATTAATTTCTACTCCAGGGAAGCGGAAGAAGCGAAAGTGAATAACGACACAGTTGTCGTGCGGGTACCCACACCCAGGCCCACAACGGTGAGGTCCAACGCCTCCCTTTTTTCATTCTTCTCATAAACGGTTAGTGGAAAGGGGTGAGTGGTTGCATTAAAAGGTGACGGAGAGGATTCATCAAGGGTATCTGCACATCTCCGGTGAATCTATATTCTCGTGGAAGAAGAAGCGGACCTGGGTTGTCCTCACTTCTGTTCATCTCATCGCATTCAAGGACGATCGGGTACCTTCAAAATACAGCCTCTCCCATATTACCTTTCCGTTTCCCATCCATATCCACAAGGTCTGTCCCCGTGAACGCAGGAAGACGTGGAGTTGATGCGATTCAATAATGATGAGATCCAGATTGAGGTGAAGAATGATTCGAAAAAGATCCTGAAGAGATTCACTGTCAATCGAATCGACGGCAGGTCAGCACAATCCTATTCAACTCTCTTGATGTTCACATTCAATTTGACCATTTTTAGAGCTCTCCTTTGTATCGCAGGCCTCTATGGAAAGGACGCACGAAAGATGTAGAGATCATATACGATGGGAATGAGGGGAAAAAAGTCGGTGAAGAATGGGAGTCAAAGTTCCGTGAAGGAGGAATCAATATGGACAACTTAGGGAGCTCTCAATCCATAGCAAGTTCATACTTACGTTTCCGTGGATATTCCAAAATCAGATCGCTCGTCAAAGTCAGAGAAATGTAAAAGAAGCAAAAAGTCATCTAGGCCAGGCGAATTCCCTCTATGAAGCATGCATACCGAACGTGAAGTGATTAACACTTCCCTTGAATCCGCTCCTGATTTGATACGATCAGTTAGGAGCAGGGAGAAGGAGCACAAATGACTGCAATCTCTTAGGAATCTCTAGGTCTGACCTCAACAAAGGAGCTAAGTCTGTGTAATTCATTTGAGGAGTCCAGGCTTTGCTTCCTTGACCAGAAATGGCAAGCATAAGAATAAAATGCAAAGGAATCAAGCTCTCTTCCTCGAGTCTGCTGTCGTCTACATGTTGGCTCACAAACCGCATTGCGTTATTTCTTACTGAAGAAAAATTATTTATATTTTTAAAAAGAGTAGGGCTTTACGGCCTTTTTTTTACCTGCTATTTATCACTATTGTAAATAAAAAAAGTCTGGCTGGTATAGAAACCTAATGCAATTGTAATCGAATAATTAGTCGCCTAATCGAATCGAATTAACAACCACACTTGTAAATTTGTGAATTTTGGAAGTGGACCTTGAGATCATTAGTTCCGTTTCAGGTCGAAGTAGCATATACAGGGTGGCGCGAAAAAAGTGAACTTCTATTATAAATCACCCTACTCATTGTCAAACTACACAACTTGACGTTAGATACTGTTACGGTGCTACGGGGTTGTAGACCGTTATGTCCCAGTTATTAATCCCGCCGGATTAACGAAGGACTCTGATGACCAGACTTAGTATTGCACCTTTCGCTCGCGGGGTACTTGGTGTCAGCCTCAATTGACCTTCCTTGGCTGATTACCGGTCTCGGAGGTTCGGGACTTTGTGGGTCCGGTTGGAAATAAGAACAAGTGGGAGTATCTAAATTCTAAGCTAAAAATCTCTCCAGAGCCACTTTAAGAACTTTAAAATGGCCTTCTCGTGCGAGATCGCGGCTTTTTGCTGACGATCACCGCGAGAAAGCCTGCAATCTGTTCTCATAGAAACCCATACTGAATCTCCTGTTGACATTCATAAATATCAATATATCATTTGTACCCTCGCAGCAATCGAATCGTCTCGCATCATCTGCGAATGAGTTGCCAAAACCCTCAGAAATAAGGCTATACGTCATTTGCGTCAGATCTACATGGCGTGCATCACCTTCCTGAAAGGGTCCGTCACTTGTGCCAACATGACGGTATTTGATGGTGTTTGTGTTCACTTTCCATGACTGCATTGAAAATCATTATTCATCTAGCATCCCTGCAGTTGACGAGTGAGAAGCCTCCATTTATCATCTTGAAAATTAACTTTGGGGTCTGACTGTCGAGTGCAAGCATTGTGCCACACATTACACATTAGTGCAGGCGTTCGAACTTTCTCTGACGGCATAAATCTTAGGCACCGAGAAAGAGAACCTTCTCAGAGGCTCGGACGAGCAGAGCTTCTTGCGATTTTGCACCTGGAATGCATTCCGTCATATGAAGCTGTACCCGCGCACCACTGAAAGACCAGACTTCAAAGATTCCAATGCCCAACTCTTCCTGTTTGCTTTTAGTTCTTCGATGATCCGTGTTTGGACGAATACGGCAACCTGCAAAACGACCAGTACACGCCACACCGATGGTCCCTCATTCAACCCCGTAAAATCGACTTTGCTAAAGTTAGTACATGATTTATTTTCAGTCAAGGCAAAATAATTAAATTCAACGTATGTTGTCGTATACATATTTGTATCCCAACCTGACCAGAAATTCGAGACGGACATCACGCTGAACAAAGATGCAGAATTCGTCCTGGAAAAGATCCTTCATTACATGCGGATCGTGAAGCAGAACATCCAGGACCTCACGCCAAAGTACATCGTCCTCAAGTTGATCAAGAAGGTCATTTTCTTCATATCTACGAGCGTTTCACTTTCGAATGGTCATATGAACGTTATGCATAATATATTCCTTGACTTATGTTTCTCCTCAGCTATTGATATACATATCGGAGGAGCTCGTAGTGGAAATCCAGGAGAACAGTGATATTGTGAGTTTCGTAGGAGAATACCGAGTTGAAGTTTATGTTATTTTAATCATGTGTTCTGGTTTGAAATTGCAGGACAAGATAATGGAGAGAGGAGGAGACGAGGAAATGAGGATGAGGGCACTGCAGAGTGAATTAAAAAGGATTGAAGAAGTCCTGAAAATAATAGAAACCATCAAATGGCCCAACATTCACCCCTATGATTGACCATCTCCTTCCGTTATTCAAATTTTCTACTTTTATGAACCTGAATTGCCTTCCTTGCTTTATCAAATATACTCAAGCCTCTAGGTGAGCCTCTATCCTAAAATATACGCAAACATTTACTCATGTAAGCATTCCATTAATGCACTCATTCGGGAGCTTACAAAATATCCAATATTCGAATGAGAAATCCACAACTTCCAACAACTACCATCCATGCGACACCTTTTATTTGTGAAACGTGCTTGAAATTCCTTTCTAGAAGAATATAAAATTACTCTCTTCCATTTGTTTTATATATACTTTTGATGCATAACACAGGACAAAATCTTGTTAAAAGATGATGACATGAGGGCTATCGACGTTCGCTGAGAGGGAGCAATACCTTGGTTGTTTCTTTTAAAGAACTTATGTCCGAATATCTAAATGCTCACATTTGCAAAACCCTCTGGACAGGTGATGAACATAGTGTCAAGTATCGTGGGATCCGTTGTCAAACACTGGTGGGGTCAGCCATGTTTTTGAATGATTCCGTGGCGGTGAATTTCAAATCCAGAGTGCAATGCGTACCTAATTCTGGGACCAGGATGAGAATTGGATCGATTTGACCTGTACGTGGCCCAGAGGACGTTTTTGGCTTTGCTACGTACGTCTTGGTTTCACATATGGCTAGTCTGACGACGACCTTTCAGTGAAGCGACATCAGAATACTATTCAATGACGTTTCCTGATAGACGAGAAAGAAGACGTTCTACACCGTATACTGTAGGTTTCCCAGGTTCGTACCTTGTGCACCCTGGGTATTGTGACTACCGCAGGATTCACACAAAGGGAATCATAGAGAAGTGCTGAAGCGATTGCCAGATACCGGAACCTTAGCTCAAAATCGAGAAAACCGGAGATGGAAGCAAGGGAAAAGGATTATCGATATTCCTAGACAGATGCGATGGGCAAACTGAAAGACAATAAGACATCTTAGGAATGAAGGTGATCGAAAATTAAGTGAATCTTGTCATTAGACGACAGGTGGAACGAGAGAAGGAGCGTACAGAACACTAAGAGAAATCCCCCAGCGTCTCCAAAAGCAAGCTGAGCAAGCCCAGGCCAGAAGTGGGCCTCCTTTCATTTAAGGAAACTCTCTTTTTTTTCACCTAATTAAACAAATGCCATCTCTTTCCGGTCTTCGACAATCAAAACCTCATTTCTCATTTATATTTGGTAAACTTAGACAAACGGTGCCCATGAAACGATGATGGGAGGATGGAGGGCTGCGCGTGGTTGGATGCATCCACCACATAGGTTGGTGGGTAACT
The DNA here is from genome assembly GCA_905338385.1 of Darwinula stevensoni. Lineage (NCBI taxonomy): Eukaryota > Metazoa > Arthropoda > Ostracoda > Podocopida > Darwinulidae > Darwinula > Darwinula stevensoni. The sequence goes on along the minus strand of CAJPEV010001830.1, from coordinate 26,844 downwards.
GACAGCTCTGGCTGCTGACACGGCGCCGCGCCCGAAGCCTGGGTCGTATGCGCATGCGTATTGCAATCCTAATCCTGAAGGGCTCACGGGTACTCATGCCTTCCCCTCCGAGACCAAATTTCAAATCCAAAATTTGCAATAAAAATACCAGTTTTGGTGCAAATTCGCCACAAAACGATCTCAGCCGGAACTCTGTTCATATCTACCCGCTAGCCAATTTTCGCATTGATTTTTTTTAGTTACCGTCCGACAATCAAAGTGTGACACACGGACACACTGGACGGACAGGGCAGGCACATAAGTGGTCTCTTTCCTTTCAGAAAAGGAGGCCCATAAAAAGAGGAAAACTCTCGGCAGGGAAGTTGAAGTCCATCCGAGAAAAAAGGAATCTCATCCTTCATGGGACCGAACAATTCGAAGGAGAAACCACGACAATAAAGACACTCGTGAGGGACTTCTTCAAAGCGGAACTGCAGATTCCTGATAAAACACGCATCGGAAATCATTCCGGACGGGAAGAAAGAGAAAGGAAAGGCCCATTTTCCTCGAAGTGGGACAAGAAGAGGATAAGAATAGGATCTCAAGAGCAGGCGGTTCCAGCGAAGATAAGGTGCTCAAGATTTCCCCCCAAGAGTTAAAGAGAAGAGGAGACTGATGCCGTTCTGATAGACGCCCAGAACAAGAACACGAGAGCTAAACTCCAAGAATGTCAGTTAAGGTAAACTGACCCTCACTGTCAGACAATGCCAATTTTTATTACCCAGTGAGTTCGGTTTTTAGAAATGAAAATTTTCTATCATAATCCTGAGAGCGACAAACCACAGACCATGCTAACTGACGGTTTTTCGAATGAGGTATCCAAGTTCTTGCCCAAGTCTGCTCTTGGAGGCATCACAGGTTTTTTTTCTTTAAATTTACATCTTAGAACATGAATGCAACCCTGATGAATGAAAGGTGGAAGAAACACATAAGGGTAAGGGGGACAAGGAATGCTCCAATAAGTACTGAGGTATAGCACTTTCACCATAAATCGCGAAGCTGATCGCAAAAACATTGCATGAGCGAGTAAGGAGATGGGCACGACAAGACTCTCGTTACAAGCGGCTTTCCGGTCAAGCTTTTCCTCGACGGATAGTTTTCATCCTGGGGACATTTATTATCAAATATTGGGCGAAGGAACGCGGCATACTCTAAGTAAAGGCTTTATTGATTTCGGAAAAGCATTCGATTCCATTATTCGGAAAGTTCTAGGGCCTAAATTAGCATGGATCGGAAAAGGTCGCCATATACTGCGAATTTTGCTGTTCATGCATGAATAAGTTCCTTCCATTGTGAATATGAAAGTCGGCAAGGTCCCTATCATCTCGCCGATTGACGATTCCTCGAGTTAAAATTCACAAACTACTCAACTCGCCGAAACATCATTATTGACTTCACATATCGCTGCAACAGCAAGGCACCCAAGTGGGAGACCCAGAGGACAAGCCTCATTTCCGTCAGTTCTGTGGAATGTTCGCGATCGTGTCCTGGCTAAAGAAGCTCGGACGAGCGATTCTGTCGAAGCTTCTCAGCGTCGATGTCTCTCATTCAAAGATCCTCCAAACATTTACAGTTTCCTCGACGCGATTGGAAATGAGCTTGCCAAGACAGACAAGGAAACAGCTCAGCTCGCAGTTCGGACTCGACCGAGGAAACACCACAGACTTGAAGGATAGGACAAGCGACTGAATCACGGATGAACATGATACGTAACCCACCCTTGACTTCTTGAAGTAGTCACCCACCTTATTCACTATTGACTCTCCTCTGCCAGGCACAAAAGTACTTGGACTTTGAAATTTGAATGGTACAATGTAAAATAGTCAAACTTTTCAATGAATTTGTTAGGTGAATTTGCGTTTGATGAAACGTATTCGGCAAAGTTTCATTTGGCGAAGAGGCACTTCAAGAAATGGTTTTGCGAATAGTACTTGTTCCGTGAAAAGTCTGCCACCCTCCCACCATTATTGTATACTAATCGAAAGGGGACAAAATGTTCTACTCGCACGTGGATTTTCATTCGTGAACAATCGTGTCCGACATCCTCGTAAGAGAAAGCAGATATACCCGTTTCCTGATATGATAAGAGAGCGATTCCCGGAAAGCATTCTCATTCATCCTGACCCATATAATGGATCCAAGGCCGCGTCGTTTAGAATGGTTGTTTTACTCGTTGAAAAGCTTTCCCGGATCTTTTCATTTCAGAATGAATAAGTAATCCCCATAGCACTGTTCTGTTCTGAACGATGACGAATTTCACCGTTTATGCAGCCTACCACCGCTTCCCCGTCATTGTAAAATGGGAATCACTGCAAGAAGGCTACAGTTCTACACGTACGCATGATGTACAGCATTAAGAAACTGTGTAGGACACCTTCATGCAAGGAGATTTGACGCTAGATCTAGCTAGTAGAATAAATTATTTACACGTATTTCTAGAACGGAAATTCTCATGTATACATATGTCGTGGGGTTTTGTAGAATTCAGGGGGATTTCGAATCAAGATACATAGAATAACCAAGATAGGCCCGAGTGGCTCACGCGCCTGACGGCGGAGGAGGGAGCGCAGTTACTGGAGGCAGCGTGCATGTGCGTGAAGTGAGACCATGCAGGGATGGGACCTGCCTTCAGCTCGTCTCCATAGAGTGCGGGCTCGCTAGAGGTTCATCGCAGCTCCTATGATTTTTCGGATGATGCGTCATAACTGAATTTCGAATCAATTTTCATTTAATCGAAACTCAGGACGCAGTTTTCCGAAATCATCCATGATATGACCTTGGTGCCCCATAAGATTGAGGACTTCAAGCTGAAGTCCCGGAACACATTTTATGAGTTTGCTGAACCAGGTGGCCAAGGTGGTTAACGCAGGAAGTGGGGCTTTGAGTTATTCGCGAACCTACGTGAAAGCTTTGGGGGGGGAAGCTCTGAGGCGCGAAGCCTACACCAATCCGCTGTGATCCTAACTCTTCGGCCTCTTACCTCCCCTGAGGACTTGTAATTGAACGGTAGAAAAGTGTCCTTCAATCAAATCTGCATATTCAATTTTTCACTTGTGACATGGACAATTCAACAAGTTTAATTTGAAAATTTTTCACTTCCTTTTTAAGTTCCAGGTTTTCTGTCCTGAGTCGCTGTAATTTTTATTTCAGTCCTGAAATAATCTTGATTTTAAGTCTCAATTTCTCTTTTATTTCAGAAGAGCAATTCGATGGAATTGAGTGACCTGTTGCTTGCATTTAAGATTTACTTTCCCCCTTTACTGGCCTCTCAATGTGAACTTGACCTTTCTCAAGGTGCAGAGGTGCAGCGAGACATAGTGGAACAGATGATTTCTTTAGAACCTTGTTCTTTTGATTCCCATCATAATCAGTGAAGAGAAAATGATTCGAGCAAACAAAGCTAATTGCTTCATTCTGTAAATCTGTTCGGCCACAAGCCGACAGCCATTCCCCTCGAACTATTTCATTTTTCTGAAACTCTATGGAAGGTGATGGAAGGATCATGATTCGTGTTCCTCCATGTATTTTTGCAGCTGGATACAATGCAAGATTGTCCGCTGCTTCTGCCCATTTATTTTCTTGCCATCAAGAGAAGTAGCAGCTAGACGAGAGAAAAGGAAAAACGCAACGAGGGGAAACAAAACAGGAGAACAGAAACGAATAACGAAAAATAGATTGTCAGAGTGTCTAGTGCCTGCGGCGCAGGCAGAGAGAGGGTTATAGACAAAAAAAAGTCCGACCTCCTCAAGAGCTCGATAGGGAATGAATGGAGTGAGCGCAGTCACTGCCTTTTATAGCGCAGTTACTTCCACAGCGAGTAAAAAATGCTTTCACGCACCAAGCCACTCTGGAGGGCCTTGATTTCGAATCTCCCTAGGGAGAGACAGGATTCCGCTAAACCCGCGGGTTAAGCAGAATCCTCTCAAAGTCGTGTCAATGTCACTACACCCTAGGGAGATTCTATATCTCCCTGGCTTGAAAGTTGCCCTTCCCACGGCTTGTCCCGCCGAGGGCAATTCTTTCGTTTGCATTGACGGATTATTTACGGCTGAAGAATACCGTGTTATAGCTATCAGTGAGAATGCCGCGCCTGATTCTGCCTGCCACTAACGAAGAAAGAGAAGCTTGGAAGAAAGCGGTTGCGTCAACGAAGGCGAAGGCTTTGAGGGCAGAAACAAGCTACGCCAGTGGGGGTGCAGGCTCCATCTGCAAGTGCGAGAAGTCTTGTCGCACCAACAGGTGCAGCTGTAAAAAAAAAAAAAAAACTAGGCATAACATGCTCATCCAAGTATCACCGGGGAAAGCCGTGCAACCTCCCAAAATAAGAAAAGTATATAAAAGTTAATTGACTCCGCTTCGAATCTTATTGACGTTGATTTTTTTCTTTCCATACATGGACTGAAATGAAATTCCATTTCTCCCAGGTGTCTTGATGATTCTCTTTCTCCTCTAGGAGTAAACGAAATGATGGAAACATTGACAGTTAATCCGGGTGATTCAGAATCCCCCTAGGTGGAGCAGGAAAGACTTCCTTGAGTCCTTCATCCTGTTGTAAAATCCTAAAGTGTCTCTTGACAATATTCCCGATGCTATACAGAGCTGGATGCTCCACCTCTTCTTGCATTTCGACAACCACGCAATCTCCATGCCAACCTAGCTCAATCCAGGTTGGATACTGAAAGCACATCATCCAGACATGGGGCTCCATGTCACAAACGTCGATGTCAAGTGTGCAAACACTTTTCTAATGTCACCGGAATCTACNCCACCAAGATACTATGGGACATGCCTATAATTACAGATCGCAGTATAGGCTGCAATAGGCCGGACCTTACGATCTATAAGAAGGAGAAGAAGACTGCCCTCCTCGTAGATGTGAGCATCCCAGCCGATAACAACCTCCAAGAGAAGACCAGGGAGAAGCTGGAGAAATACTCCGAACTGAAAGTGGAAGTGGAACAGTTGTGCGGAATGAAGACCACCATAGTTCCGATCATCATAGGCACAACTGGCGTCGTCCTGAAAGACCTCAAAGGACATGTCAAGAAGCTGGAGTGTGAAATATCACTGGATATCCTCCAGCGTACAGCAATCTTGGGCACGGCCAGCATCCTTCGCCGTGTCCTTCAGAATTAAGACGAGTATGAGGTCTGGGATGTGGTTCATCCCCCCTCATATCTCCAATACCGGCAGGTGCCGTGGAAGGATTTATTTTTATATATATATATATAATTGAAATCGACAAATACTAACGTCCAAAATAAACGTTACAAGTTAATGTAGGTCTCTCTCACGTAGTAAGAGTTGTGATAGCATTATATCTGTCCTTTCTTGAACAAGCCAACATCGCCTGAACGTTAGTAGCGCGGACTCACCAACCTTTGAACGCTGCACGTGCCACGTCAAGAATGTGTCTATTTAGGTTTTCACTATGTAAAGTCCAGATTTCAATTAGTAGAAAATGGGTTGATTCCACTGTGTATGTCTTACCGTCTCCAAAAAACATCAGAGTTATGCCAAGGCTAACGCAGGAAGATAGGGACGGAGCGACCAGAATACTCCAAGAGGGTGAAACGCAAGAGGAAGTCGTGCTGCGAATCGGATGTGCTCCTGTGTGACCCATGCCGCGTTCGATCAGCGCTTCATCAAGTTGTCCTAGAGGGATGCAGCGATACTCGAGGTCAACTGTCCTGTCAGTTTTAATAAAGTGCTGCACGGAGCACTTGGGCATCTTCATGCCCGTCGACCAATCTTTCGACAACCCTTCGAATCACCCTCCGGTTTCGCAATTCACGTCATTGACATTGTTTTTGCCCCGACAGGTCTCCCGAATATTGTCCGTCGTTAGACGTTGTGAACACGAGGAGTCGACAGAATTTGGACCGATTTAACGCAGATCTTGCTGACTTTCGTCCTAGGATAGTTATTGCGGATGAATCCTGGCTGGGTTATTTGTCCATTGAGGTCCATAGCCCAACAAGGGTTTCTTTTCCTTCAATATAAATTCAATCCCTGACTTACGGGGCCAATTTGGCCTACAAGGATTAATCCCTGATCTTCGAGACATCTCGTCGAGGAGGAGTAACGTTGGACCGAATAGACGCCTGTTTCGAATTTCGTGAACCCTTTCAGTGGGACGTGGAACGCTAGGCCTATATGGAGTTCCTTGAACCATCTCGAATAGGTCTGAGTTTTGAATGCCTCCAGTAAGCACGAAATCCATGGCGCGAGCCATCCTGTTTCTTCAGGAGTGTCCAGATAAGCTATATCCATATCCCACCACATCGATCGGCCACTGCTAGCCAACGTTTTTCAATCTCAGCTCATCTCATGAACTCAGCACAAAAATGCCTCATTCATTAAAAAAAAAACAAAAGATCCATACGAAGGCCGAAGTAGTCACGAATTTAACATAACTCCGGCACGATATCCGGCAACACTTGGGGACGCGACCGGGGCCTTCACGCTATGCCTGAATGAATGACAGCTAATTTCATGTTTTAATGGCGAAATGGTGCACCGCAAACAACATAAAGGTCACTTTCGTCACCTACAAGTCAATATCTTTCCTTTTGTCTCTTTCCTCCGAAAACCCTCAGGGATGGAGAGGGGAGAAAAAAAAACATACCGGAATGAAATTCACATCTTAAAAAAGCGAGATTCAGTATTCTCCACAAACCCGGGGAAATGGGGCTTCAAATTTGCCGGAGCGATTCTGCGTCGAGAGAGGAAAAAGCAAGCCAAATTTCGTTCCTGTTGATGCTCTCAGAGAGGAATACGAGGAGGTTGAAAGCAGGTAATAAGCCCTACGGCGCCTATTGATGATTTCCTGCTTTTCGTGTGTGAAGCGCCGGGAGGCATCCGGGAGACCTTCACCATCCAAGGCTTTCTCTCAACCGAAAAAGAGGTGTCCCACTCTTCCCGTCTCCATCGTTTCAAGGAATTCCTGCTGCAGATGGATGTCACACTTTAGATGTGCAGAAGGAAAACTGGATTGAACTATGAGAGTAGTTTCTTTTTTTCTAACAGGATGAATTACCTGCAATTTTGTCCCCTTCCCCTCACTTTTATCTCCTCCCCCCACCCCTCCTCACTATTTTCTCTTCAACCATCAGCCAATTTTGATTCAAGTCGTCCCCTTCATACTGATCCAAGATGAAACCATTATTGGTGACGAGGACGAATCGATGCATCGCGCCAACTCGAGAAAAGAAGCCCTATACTAGTAGTTTAAACTAAGGAGGAAAGGAACTAAGTCTTTTTTATATTTAACTAGTTCTGGAAAATAGAATCGACAACCGACAAGTGACATCGCTTTCATATAAATGTCTCCACCCAGCTATATGTCACATTTCTAGTCAAGCCGGAAAGGGTAAAATGAGAGAGGGGGAGGCGGTTGCTTCGTGGGAATTCCTCCAAGGTCAGCCCAGCTTACGAAATTGCCTAGAAACCATTCACATTCGCACTCATTCCCCTGTAGCCGTTTATAAGCATTTCCAATACCTCTTCCAATAATTGTATCCCGCGAAGCTTTCACGTTTTGCTAACTAAGGCTAATCGAATTCTGTCCCATAACATTCAAATCAGACACACCGCTGAATGTTTGAACAGCCATAATTTAGATAAATAAATTATTATTAAATAATATTAGGTGCTTCCTGTCCCCCCCCCCCCCCCCCACGCGAAAAAATTTCCCCATGTCATAATTTTCAGGAGTTTCGTTCCATAGTATTCAAATGAGATAAACAGAGCGTATTTGGAATTCCCATGCATCAGATGGAGAATGTGGGATACTTTCGGTCTCCAGAGACCGCTAATTTAGCTGTATAAAAAATTTCAGAAAGTTCTGTTTCACAGCATTCTAAAGAGACACATCGTTCGAATTTGAAGGGGCCACGCCCAGTAATTGGGGGATGCGCCCCGTCATCAGAGAACCCCCAATTGCCTGTATGCAAATTTTCAGCGAGTTAACCAACACTCCCCCTCCCCCTTCCACTCTCCTCGGACTCGTTGTTCGAGTTTCGAACGCCCGAGTTTATATGTAGAATAAGAGATGATTGCCCTTCGCGGGATGCGGATCGGCTCGATTGGACCGACCCGACCGGCGGGTCGAGCCCGCAAACCCCGGTCGGCGATCGAGTTCCGGATCGGATGCGTGCCACTCGATCCGGAACCCGACCCGATCGGTCCGATCGGGTCGGGTTCGGAAATTCGACACGTGCAGGAGGACAGGAGGACAAATGTCGGGTCTAATATGCATGTTTTACATTTTCTTTCATTGGGAAAGAGCTGAAACGGGAGTGGGAAGGTTGCGGTTTTCATTCGGAAAATATCCACCCATTAAAAATGGCCATGACACTCGCTCTGGTAAACCTATTCCTTATTCCTTCTCTTTCCCCCACATATTTGTAGGAAGGATTCCTCTGGAAAAATAATTTTTTCTCCCAAAAGCGGCACATCGTGACGCCCAGGTGCTTAATAGAGGTGTAAATGACGAATTTAGGTCACCTGGTCTTGTCTCCCCGACCCAAGTGGAAATTATGCAAAGTGGTACGAGAGTGCAACACGTACGAAAAAGCGTCCTTCGCTATCGCTCTACGTGACCGAAAGGCCCCGCATCAGCTGGCCCTGAATTCCACGCTCAACCCCATTGTCTACATAATCTCACCCCATAATCAACTGCCCTTAATTACATTTAATTTAATCTTAAATATCACGTTACAAAAAACCAGCGCTCCCCCGAGCCTCTCGAGTGCTCCTAGCTCCTTTAACTCTGATTGCTCTGAATTCCGATCGGCGATCACCACGAACTCCACCTCGTCGGGCATTTCCACCATCGTTGGAAAGCTCCTCCCGTCCTCTTTCATTCGGTAGGCGTACGATAACGATGATTGCGGGGGCTGGACAGGGAGATGAAAGGAAGACGGAAGGGTCCGTCCCGCTCGCTGCTTACCCAAAGCCCCTTTCTTTGGCGTCTCAATGGAAGGCTCGCATCGAGGGACAAAGAGAGGAGAAAAGAAAGACTAGAAACAGTCAAAATTCTCAGTGTAAAGGCCACGTCTGAGAGATTCTTCTTTCCCGCTTCTTTGAGAAAATATAGAGGAGATTGTGGAAATTTAATAACCCTTTCTCGGCATGACCTTGATAGGGACACGAAAAAATGCAAATTTCCATGGGAAGCGAACATCCCCTTTCCCCTCTCACTTCCCAGGTCAGATGATAAAATGATAAACTCTCAACAACGACAAATGCAGTCACGGTGAATGAGTTTCCCGCCACCGCCCCTTACATGATATAATTGCGACAGGAAGAGACCCAGATTGCGACCTTCAGTAGTGGCTTATACACTATCCATTCAGGAACCTCAATGCCGTCGCAGGGCCACATTTCTCGCCAGAGCGTGGTACAAGACTCACGAATGAATATAGTGACAACCCAAGTTATGGGAATCCCAGTGTGTGAGGAATTGTGACGGAGGAAAAGTGACTTTCGTATCTGCCAAATGTGCTACCGGTTTCCAGCAGTTATATCATGCTCATGTGGTCATGCTTCATGCAAGTGCCTGTCAAAGTATTCATTCACATGAGACTCTCATCGGTCCGTCTATTTGGCAGTTACCAGCGCTCTGCAAGGGACTCGCGCAATTAGCGAACTCTATTTGCCTCGCACGCGATGGTTCCGAAAAAATTCCATTCCGAATCTAGTGGAAGTTCCTCTCGCAGATTCCTAGCGTCCCTCGTTGTATAAGTTCATTTACGAGGTTTAGCTTTTGAATTGGAATGATTATTGGGAATTTCAAATCCATGACTGAACCGGAGAGAGTGCTCTCATATAATTTGGTAGTAACCAGCTTCAGCTTCCGCTATTGCCACCCAAGGGGGAGGGGGGGGGGGAAGGATGGAAAAAGTACTGGAATGAAATTCAGACCCATTAAGATTCTGCTTTCTGCTTTCACCGCAATCCAGTGGAGATGAAGCTTGAAAGTTGCTGGTATGATTCTGCGTCCAGAGGGCAAGAAAGATGCGTAATTTTGTTCCTCCAGACGCTTTCAGAGAGAAATACGAGAGGGTGGAATTTTTTAAGGGAAATGGATTGAAGAAAGGAAATAGTACCGCTTGTTGGTCTCGTTTGGAACGAAACGGTGCAGGTGCATTGTATCAAAGAACGTACTTAGTGGAGTTTTGACTTATCACACGGAGTCATGAAAGGCACAGGAAACATGAGATGCAGGCAGCAACATTGAATATTCCGCTATAATACGAGGACCTATTATAAGCCGCTCTCCTGGTGCATGAGGCGCGAAAAACAATTTGCGCCATGGAATCTCTCTACCTCACAATTACGTCATTGTGTTTCCTTCTTCAGTGCACGGACTTCGATGCGGAACATATGCATTGTACTGTGCAGTGCGGGATAGGCAACGGTAGCTGAACGACTCCTATCGTGCCCATCCTCCTTCCTTCCTTGGTTTGTTTTCTCTTCCTTTTTTTTCCCATATAGAACTCGTACCATTAGAGCAGTAGGTTATCTTTTGATTGCATTCTTAGTTCATCTGTAGAGCAAACGAAGCTCATCGTGTGACAATTAGTACAGACCTTTCTGCCATTCAGAGATATTGGCTTTTTTTAAGCTTTAAGGACTTCACTTTTTAGCATGGCATCGATATTTAACCTAGGGATTAGTCTTTAGTTAAGTATTATTGATTGTGCATAAAAGCGAAGTCTCGGAATGCCTCAGAGCCGAGAAAGATCTAAGTAGGAGGCTCCAACAAGAACTTGGGTACCATGTCTGCTCGCTTCGAGCTCTCGTAATGCAAGGGCAAACTGGCATACTTAATTTTACAATTTGGCTAGATGCTGCCTTTCCATAAGAAGCGATTATCGTAGTTCATAGTCTCTTGAATCCCGAGTATTTTCCAGTACAAAGTATCTACATACAGTGGATTCCGCTTTATTGGGCCATCGGTTACTGGGACAGCCGGTTTTTATGGGCATTTTGGCAGGAACGGAATCATGCAGAATCGTTTAGGTAATGGAAGGAAATTTCGTATTATCGGGGCAGCTACTTAATTGGGGCAAATTGGCCCGGAACCAAGGTTTTTCAGTAAAGCGGAATCCACTGTAATTATAGCTTACGTTTGTCCTCCGCCTGTCTGTCCGCCGGAGGCCTGCGCGGCTCGCTTTTTCCGAACAGGATTCGATTGGGCAGATTCGAATCGTGGACCGCGGTCCACGATTCGAATCGAGTTCCGGGTAGGGTGCGCGCACCCTACCCGGAACCCTACCCGGAACTCGATCGCCGACCGAGAGTTGCGGGCCCGACCCGCGTATTGTGTCGGGCATAATGGGCCGGACCGCAGCCCGCTTAGGCCTCTAGAGAGCGCGAGAACTCAAGGTCTTTCATTGCTGTTCGCCCGTTACCCGACCAGAAACTTGATTGCCAACTGATCTGCATGCCCGATGCGCGCGTCGGGTCGGTCCGATCGAGCCTATCCCCAAACGATGTAGTTTAACATCATCCTCAATTCCTCATCCAATACTCGGGCGTTCGAAATTCAAACTGCGTGTCTCACTTTGGTGCTTAAACACGGAACTCGCTGAAAATTTGCATACAAGCAATCGTGGTTTCCCTGATGAGGGAACGCATTCTATATTATCGATCCAAAGCTTGCCTATTTGAAATTCGAAAGTTGATATCATGAGATAGAACTCAAAATCGCTTCAAAGGCGAATTTGAGGTCTCTCATGACTGGTAGCATCCTGCAATCTCCGTCTGATACATATCTCCGTCTGATACATAGTGAAGATGGCGGGAAACGAAGGGATGAAGGAACTAGTGGAGGTGATCAACAGGCTCCAAGACTGCTTTGCCTACACTTCCTCGAGTCTCAACCTTCAACTCCCCATGATCGCCGTCGTCGGCGGACAGAGTGCTGGCAAGTCTTCCGTCCTTGAGGCCGTTGCTGGCAGGTAAGTATGCAATGCCTTTACATCACCTTCATCTATTAGACGTCCCAAATATTAACCCAAAACCTCACGCTTTTTCTTGGAACTTGCAGGGACTTTTTGCCTAGGGGTACTGGCATCGTCACCAGACGTCCACTCATCCTTCAAATGATTCCACATACTGAAGGTAGGACTTTAAAGGGTTTCTACTCTCTTATTTTTTAAGGTATGCGAGTTCAGAAACGTCTCAATCTCAATTTCATTCATCAGAAACCCTTATACATGTTACGCTGATGCAGATAGTGTTCTGCTGATACCTTAACCCTCCTACTTAAGTCTAAATTTCCTATTTCTCCTGAACATCCTGGAGTGCTCAAGCACCTTATGATAACTTTCCATCAATAAAGATCGATGACAGTAAGTTTCCAAAAAACTTGGTTAACCCTTTACATTCGAAAATGACGGTTGGTTTTGACGCTACAGAACCTCATCATCGCGTTCCACAATCCCTTCACACCATGATTTTACGATATGATCTTTGACTGAGCTTTGACTGAGCTCTCGCATAGCGGCATTCATTCTTCTATTATTTGTTCTGAGCAAAGGGGTTACATTCTATCATATAATGTGGACAGAATACGTGGAGTTTCTCCACCAGCCGGGCACGAAGTACACTGATTTCGAAGCAGTGAGGAAAGAGATCCAGGAGGCAACCGACAAAGAAGCACCAGACAAGGCCATCTCCAGTCGGCCCATCAACCTCAGACTCTATTCCCCTTACGGTGAAACAGATTTCACGGTTCATTAAACATTGCTGGATGAATGTCGAGTGTTGAGACGTGAATTTCGTTGACAGTTCTTCAGCTCACTCTGGTCGATTTGCCCGGTTTAACCAAGAACCCTGTCAACGACCAGCCAAATAATATTGAGCAACTCGTGAGTTCCGCTTCAATTTACTTCATTCCATTTCACATTTGATCAATTAGCGCTTCTAAATATGTGTTGACATGCTGATGCATTTATTTTCACCACCTGAGGACAAAATATTTTTCGGAAATGGAGTCTGTCCAAAGGGTTAGGTGAGAGGTTTACCCTTTCATGGTTATATTCTTTCATACAGTAGTTGCAAGGTTGTATTTCAAGTTGGAAGAACACTAAACAAATTTCCAGGAAAAAATAACCTGAAAACACATTAAATAAGGCATATGGACGCCATTTTGCAAGTGTAATGCGTTCAAAAGCATTCTATGAAGTGCTTTCAGATGTTCCTGGAAGCCTAAATGTTTTACAGTGCAGGCTGTAGTTAGCTGGAGCAAGTTGTTTTCTTCCTTCAGATACGAGACGTGATCTTGGAGTACATTGAACCCGAGAACACGCTGATTCTGGCTGTGACACCTGCCACCGAGGACCTGGCCAATTCCGACGCACTCAAACTCGCACGCCAAGTTGACCCCGCTGGTATACTGAAAATTACTTGCAATACTCGGATAATTTATTTGTACTGTCATACATATTGGTTATCCAGCTCATGATCACAGATTGGCTAACTCCTGGATCGATTCAGCTCCAAATTTCCATATTCCGACTTGTCATAGTTGAGCATTTGCGCCACGTGAGTTCCTCTCCTTCATAAGGCGCAAAATTCTATCTGACAGGCAAGATTAGCTGAGTTTGAGGAGGCTGTAAACTGGAAAATGGTTTTACAGTCGGAACACTTGAAAGCATATCAACGAGGGCATATGGGCTTTCTCGCCTGCGCTGTGTTCCGTGGCATTCTCTGATATACTCTCAGGTGTTCCTGGAAGCCGAATTTTTTTTATAGCGTAACGACAAATCGGATATTGGCAAGGGGCTAGGACCACATTGGTGGTCTATTTTCTGCATGGACTTAGCTTTCGTTCCCTGAATAAGGCTTTCCTCTTGATATCATTACAGGTGGACATAACGCGGCGTAAAAAAAAGGCAAGCTAAGGGGTAGTTATTAGGTTCATGTGAGTATGTGTTTTAGGCATCTGGTTCACGTCTGCATCACAGGGTCTTTTCGATAAATTATCCCTGGAGTTCTTTCCTTTAATTCTACTTTTGATCTTTTCGGTCCTCTCTTTCTGAAAAAAATCACCAGCGTCGAAAGGCTTCAATAGGAGAAATATATAAATGTATTTTGGGTATAACCCTGGCGTTTTTCACCCTATCCTTTTGATTTCTTCAAGTCAAAAGGAGAGATATAAACATAAAATACGTCTAATGATTCAATAAAACCATGAATTCGCAGGGGTAAGTAGCGAAAAAGTGGGGAAAGTGGGAGACGGACGGCATGAGAGGACGAAAGAAGCCAAGGAACGGCCGGGAATTGAACCCGGGCCTCCTGATTGTGTCAGTCAACAGAACTTATGGTACACAACAGCCAGGTCTGCTCGATCTCGGTAGCTGTCTCGACTTAGCTTGATTCTACTTGAGACACGTAGGGTCGGTTGATGAATGGAGGGTAAAATTAGCCCCGGATTAACTTCGCGCAGTTAAGTTAGCTCCGGGCTAAACTGATCCTCTCGTGTCGAGTTCATGAATCGAAGGTTATATCAGAGTTAGCAAACCCCACCTTTCCACTCCTCAACATTCTCACAACCCTGTTCTCCAGGGATCCTCGCCCACCCGTCCCGCTGTGCATGCGCTCTCCAGTTTTGCTCGTCCAGCCTCTCCGTGATCGTGGCTCACTTGGATGGGACGCTTTCGTGCAATTGAATTTTTATAGGCGTTAATAATGGATACTGCTGGCCCATCCAACATTGCGATTCAGCCAAAACGTCGTGAGAATTTCCCATGACAGGACATACAGCTGCTTCTCACGTTGGTGGATTCATTCATCCATTGGCGAACCCGGGCCTCCTGATTGCCGGTCAGGTGTGCTACCACTACACCACCGAACCCCGGACATTCAGTCGAGCCTCTCGATGCCATCCTCATCCGTCACAATATCCTATTTAAGGGCTACCTTTTGCTACTAGCTACCTTTTGACTAGGTTGGCTTGTAAAAAACGCTCTCGGATTCGTAAAAACTAGCTTCCATGCACATAAACCGGATATCAATGTCATATACTCAATGATTTGCTTCCAATGATGGTACCTCTAAGTGCCGCAAGTACTAAATAGTACTTGATCTCAGTATCTGTAAAACGACAAGATCTATTGCAAAACCCAAAAAATTAGTATCAGGAGGAGAGTTCCACGCTCCTCAACCCCTGTTGGCTTCCTAGAATTTCTTTAACCTGACGGGACGTCACCGTGAGACTGGTTCTCTTCCACCCTCCTTGAAAAAAAAGTGAAAGGTCATGTGATTATGATATATGGACCGATTTGCACGGAAGTCTTCGATGTGGATTCCCTCACATCCTCAAGATTACCATCGAAGAAGGCTTCGCTTTTTTATGTCCTTTCACGGGTGGTTATCACGTAAGGTCGGCTTTACGGTAGACACGAAGGCAAATCTTTACAGAGAAGAAACTTAAACAGTCTTAAACGTTGTGGCCTCATTCGCTGAGGCTTCAAAAGCCAGTTTCAAAACAGGGAGAAACCTTTACTCCAATTTACACCTCAGGACGATAGGACCCAAATACCCAAATACAAAGGACCCAAATATCATCCGACTAGGCAGAATTATGAACTCAAGGAGAGGACTGATAAAGACCGTCAGAATAAAGCAATTGTTATCTCCAAGCTTCCCAGATAGAACTTCCTCGGCACAAACTCTGTGCAGCATAAAAAGAGATTTGACATTCAAGAGACATCTGAAAAAAACGACGTCCTTGGCTCTCCGACCCCCATATAATTTTCCTACGTAATATACCAAACAAGCTTGATTCTGACCCCAAGTGCTAGGAAAGAAGAACCTCCCTCACGAATGAGAGGAGCGGAGGGCGAACATTTCCCCTCAAGGAATTCATGTTTAGACAGGAGGGGGTGGGGGAAAATGGGATGGAAAGGAAAGAAGCACGAAGAAATCAGACAGTGTAGGCGTAGACCCTTTTCCTTCCTCTGCTTGGAAAGAACAACATTGTTTAGTAGTGACTTCTGTATTCAACGACTCGATCATGGAATCGTGAGTACGCTCTGCCATAGAGCGTATATAGATGTCTCTGGAGAACTAAGCGATAGGGAGAGGAATGGGAGCCTTCCTTGTGGAGACGTCACGCCAACCATCATGGCGGTGGCCTCATATTCCCGAGCACATGGTATTGCTTGGACGTGACTCGCTCTAGGCAAAGCCATGCTCCTTAGATAGCAATCTAGGGATCATGGCAAAGCCCATCAGTCGGTCTTGCTATTGAAAGTGAAGAACCCTTACGACACTGGGCAGTATAAGAGAATGGAAGGAAACGGTGCAGAACGCCATTGAGAGACTGACGTTTCAGGCAGAGGCTCCCATTGGGCGGTGCATTCCTCTCCCCACCATCCCTTAGTTCTGAAATGGCCTTCGCTGCCTCAAGACTTACAAGTGCTTCCGCCATCTTGGTAAAGTCTCACACGTGGGAATGAATAGCGTGATTTGTTGGGTCCCGGCGTGGAGGCCCCCAGGCGTATAGCTCGGGGAAAGTTGCCTCTTCTGCTCTTCCCCTCTCCATGTGTCTGCTTTGAACTCTTTGCTCTTGCGAGTTCAGTAAGATGGCGGTTGCACCTGGAAGCCACATGTTCTGTCATGCCACTCTCAATGGGAAGCTCAGAAAACAAATTAATGGCAGTTATCTATAGATCTGACACGCAAGGTCAAAACACATTCCATGTAATTTATTTTGAGCCTGGATTTGAAATAGGTTTGTAGCATTGCAACTAGTCTCAGGCTATGAATGGAGAGGGAGAGAAGTGAGAGGGTGGGCTCCTAGGTCCCTGCGCATTGCCCCTTCGCCCTCAGCATGGGTCCCAGAGTCGGCGAATTTGAAGGGAGGGGAAACGCTCTCCGATTACTAAGAAACACTTTGACTAGCTCTTTCTTCAGGGAGGGTACTGTGCTCCCTTAACTGGTCCATAAAGGGAAATAACCTGCTTGGCCTTTTTTCAGGTAATCTTTGAAGGCTGCTTCTTTCAAGGGTTTATTACGAATTCATTCATTACGTTTCTTTTCCATGCCCTTTCTCGATTCCTAGCTTTTGAATTAGCACACGTTAATCATGCATGCTTCAGTAGTACAGGAGTGGGTCTGTTCTACGCCCGACATTCTATCCTCTTGATCCCGGACAGACTGACAGAGATGATAAATGCTGACAGATTACAAAACGGACTTTACGCAGAAATCCATGCAAGTCTGATCACATAAAAAAAAAACTGGTCTCATTCCTACAAACCCTTCCGTGCAAGACCAGCCCGGTCTTCATCTTCCTCACACGATTGAATTCACGCATGGTCCACATGCCATGCATCAGAATTGTCCCTGATTAAAAACAGTAACATTATTGTGAACTAAATAATTTGCCGGGAATGAAGGTGACTACTGTCACATCCACCCTGTTGAGCGTCGGACAATGGTCTGGTGGAAAGAGAAACCTCAGGAATTCACGTATAAAAATCAAGTGGACTTCGTAAGGCTAAGTCCCTTCGGCTTAGTCTTACGAAGTCTAGACTCGGACATTCTTGCAGCTAAGATTCTTAGCGTTGGAAAACGTATTTTCCATCTTACAGTACGTAATGTGGAAAAATGTTGAAAACTGGGGTTATTTTAATGAGCAAGCTCTTTATAAGGGCAAATACTTTGAAAATCCATCACTTATGCATCCGTCCCGACAACCAAGGACAAGAAGAGGCAAATATCAGTACCCCAATACCCCACCGATATTTGTTGTTGGAAAGAAAATAACGCTCCACTTCAGTGCTGGAACAGCATTCGTTTAACATCTCAATCGCGACTCCTTAAGGAATTCGAAAACAAACCCGATTATTAGCTGTGCCTTGATAGATGCCAGTAATAGGAGCTGTTTTGGATTGATTACAGGGGAGAGGACAATCGGGGTGCTGACGAAGCTGGACCTGATGGATCAAGGCACAGATGCTCGGGAAATTTTAGAGAATAAAGTCATCCCTTTGAGGCGAGGATACATCGGAGTGAAGAACAGGTCCCAAGCGGACATCACCAATGCCATAAACATGAAGGCTGCCAGGGATGCAGAGGATGCCTTCTTCAGTGATAATTACAAGTTTGTCTGCTCCCTAACGATGTCTTCACAGTAGAGATGTTCTGAATAATTCCTGTCAGGCCGAAGACCAGGAGATTTTTGTTAGGATAATAATTACTCAGACTTGAGATTGGAAGTGGGTCGAATACGTCTCATTTTTAAAAGCCACATTTAAAAAATAGTTGTCTTTTTTTCATTCAGGCGCATACTTCAAAAATGTTCATATGCATATAAAAAGGTAACAGCATATATGAATTCCTTGAGACCTCAAATTCTACTGATCTGAGTATACCTCATATTTTGAATATTATTTTCTTAAAGCACAAGTTCGTGTCTTAACACTTTTTTCAGCAAAGCTCCTAGTTTGTTCGAATGATACGCATGTCTTATTTATTTTTAAAAAGTGCATAGAGCTCATCGCCATTTTGAGCATTGTGGCTTTTGCTAACAAGCTTGTCATCGCTCAGTGCTGAACCAGTTTAAAGAAGACACGCATTATGTGCAAATACCTCGACGAATGGTATGAGTCTGCATTTTGAATTCATAAGTGGTTATAATAATTGAACATAATAATTGAATACGTAAGTGGTTTGTAAAAACAATATGGAAGCAATGACAGAAGGACATGAACCTAAGTCTCATTTTTAAACAGGAATGCATGAAGCCTTCGGCATTTCCTCACAAAAATTTAAGTAAATTTAGAAGGCAATTGAGATATCAACTTGAAGGTTCCCCAGCTTTGTGATCTATAATTATCTGGGGGGGGGGTTTGCTCATGACCACTTTTCTGCAGTCAAAATGTAATTTTTATCGTTGTTAATCTCCAAATACGTCTTCGAATTGCATATAAAAAGTCGTATACGGCCGCCCCGTTATCATTAAAAACTGCACATTTCAACCTATCAAGCATCACTCTCGTGTTCCCGTTTTGAACAAAAGAGACCCATGGATGGGATTCACAGGAACCTGAAGGACCGAGTCGGGACGAGGGTGCTCCAACGGGTGCTCAACCAGCAACTGGAGCAGCATATTAGGGAGAAACTCCCAGGGATCCGCTCCAACATGATACAGAAGAAAAACAATCTCACGGAGCAACTCCAGATCCTGGGCGCCTTCGATACCAAAGCACAAAGCAACAACGCCCTCTTCCATCAGTCTGGAATTATGGCCTTTCATCTATTTTCTCTCGAATCAAAAAGTGTCATTGATTGATGTCTTACACTCTCCCTTTTAGGGTGATGGTCAGGTTCGCCAATAGCATGAAACTTTGCCTAGAGGGTTTTGATTACAACGTGAATATAAACGAAGTACAGCTGGGCGCTGTGATCAATGAGACGATCAATGAAGAGATCATTAATGGCCTCCTAAATGAGGTTAGAAAAATTGTAATTTTTCTGGTAAACGTACCGAGTCAATGCATTTCCCCAATAATTCCATTGACCTCTATTTCTCGCATTTTCTTTATATCAATCAGGTATCGATCTTGGTTTGAATACATGCAGTTAAATGACGTACTGCCTTCTTCTTCTCCTCATTATTTCGCTCTATCTTACTTTTCTTCTTTCAGGAAGACAATGGAAAATTCAAATTAATTTAGACATTAATTATTCTGCCAAGCTATGAAACTACTTCCGCTTTCATTATCAGTGACCCGGTTCACTAAAACTCTGATACATGCTGTCATGTACATAATAGATTTTCAACTTATGAAACTTTCTACTTTCTGTGAAATATAAGGACAATGGAGACTGGCCCAGTGGTCAGACGTGAGATCTGAAACAAGTTTCTCTTTCCCCTTTGGAATTCATGCAGGAGAATCTGATGCCGACGAAGGAGGAGACGATGATTACCATAAGAAACTTGTTTGGGGTTGCGAATTACATATCACCTCCGCAGCAAGCATTCAGAAGAATGGTTGAACACATGACCAAGAAATTTCAAGAACCCATCAAGATTTCCGTGGAAATCATCGCAGAACACGCCGCCAGGGCCGTCGAGAAGTTTGCTTCACAGGTTACTTGACAAGCAATTAATAGTTTAAAATATTTTTAAAAGTTTGAGGAAATTTTCCTCTGAAAGGAAAAACGAAATTTATGAATTAGCATGAAAAATGGGTATGACTAAATATTGGGGGGAAAATATTTACTTTGAATAGGAACTGGGCCCTTTCCCAAAATTGAAGCAAGAAGTCCTGACCCGAGTGATGGAGCGACTGAAGCGCAACGAATTGAGCTGCAAGGAACTTCTGATAACGTACATAGAAGCGGAGTGTGCCTTTATGAACACTAACCATCCTATGATGAAGAGAAGTGATGCCTTGGCCACATCCGATCATAGGTCTGACATCATCTCTTCATAAATTATTTTTCTACCCTTTTCATTTACTCAATCCTCTCAATGATCATGTTGCTACTAAAATCATTACGACTTTTCAGAAGTTTTGTTTAAGATACTTTCATTTTTACTCTAACACTCACCTCTTCTTAAGAATGACTTAGAAGGTAAAGCAGTCTGCTGTTTCCTCTAGGAATATGTTCCATTTGAAGGTGGTTACTTTCTTCGTTCCCTTACGAAGGCAGAGAATTAGAGAGCTCACTCACAAAGAAATAAAGCCATTATGCATATATGTACGAGGGGTGCGGTGCGGCACGAGGTACATATGCATATATGTACAAATGCAACAACTGATAATTTACCTTATATGTTTTCCAGTGGGATAGAGGAAGGGAAAATGAATAACTCCCCGGCCGGCTCACCGGCACGCACACCCCGGCACACAATAGTGAGATGATCTTTTTCCTTCACTATATCCTGTATTCATTTTCCAAATACACTCAAGTGTAAAGGAGTGCATTGATGCGTTGAAAGGGGACGCAGAGGATCCACCAGGGCTACTTGCACTTCCCAAATTACTCCGTATTTTCATGGAAGAAGAAGCGGGTCTGGTTTGCAATCACACCTGTTCATCTCATCGTGTACAAGGACATTCGGGTACCTTCACGATACTGCCACTCCTCTATTATTTTTCTCTCTTTCCTATCCCTTTTGACGCTAAGGTTTACTTCCGCGAATACAGGAAGACACAGAATTGATGCGACTCAATAATGCAGAAATAAGGATTGGGGTGAAGAACGATCGGAAAAGTGGCCTGAAGAGGTTCACCATCAATCGAATCGATGGCAGGTTAGCACTTCGCTGTTCAGCTCTTTTCATGTTCTCGTTAGGTTTTGCCTTTCTTGAAGTATATCTTTGCCTCGCAGGCCTTTCGGGAAGGGACAGGCAAGGGATTTCGAGGCCATATACGATGGGAAAGAGGGAAAGGAAATCGGTGAAGAATGGGAGTCCAAGTTCCAGGAAGGGGGAATCCTTATGGAGAACTTCGGAAGTGCTAATTCCATTGTAAGATTCTCCTTATGTTTCGACGGACATTTCAATTTAAAAATCAGACCGCTCATCAGAGTCATTCCAAGAAGTCAAAGAAGTGTAAGACTAGTGATACTAGGCGTTGTTACGAGCGAAGTCCTGAAACAAAGTCGGTGTTATACTGACCTTGAAGTGACGTGATCACCGCTTCCTTAATGGAAATAGTTGTTGACTCGATTCCATTGGCTGGCAGCAACGGCGACGAATGTAAACGGTTTGACTCCCAGAAATCCCTGGGCATGACATAATGAGTTGGTTGCCTCCAGAGACATCGCCAAGACAACGCACAGTTAAGCGCTCAACAATGACACCTCATCAAAATGGTTTGAAGTAGAAAGAAGGAAAGTTGGCATCATTAGTGAAATAACCCTCTTCCCCTACTAAATGAGCGTTCGGCAAGCTTTCCCTGGATCACCTCAATCTGTGACCTCGAAACTTTCCACGAGTTTGCTAGGTATCATAATTTTCTGTACCACCCTTTATTAATGAACTGTCAATGCGGGCTCTTCAGGGCGATTAGTACTGTAGTTCCCCTCCACCCCATTTGCATCAGACATTTTGAGAATTTTCTGTTAAAATTCATCCCACGCCCTTGTAATCACAATTTGATAACACGCTTATGGGAGCACGTTTACCGAATTAATCAAGATCTTTCAACTCCTTCTTTGTGCTGTGTTTTTATGGCAATGAGTGAATTTTATTAAGTGCATTTTGAGCAATACTTCTGCTCGTTATTGTATTTGTTACAGGTGGAAATGATTTTTTTCCCATACCCTGTAGGCATGATAAAACACCCAATGCATATCACAAGGTTTACACATTCCTATATTAGAGACGGAGTGAGGGTGAGGCTTTGTCTAACTATTTTCTTTTTGCTGCTGCAGTTCTTCGACGAACAGTTTCTCGACGTTTACGAAGATCAAGCCAAAAGCAGGTACAGGCCTCGCCCTTGGTCTATCATTCAACCCCACAAAATCGACTTCGCCAGGGTCAGTACATATACCTGTACACGAAGATTTGAAAAATATCAAAACCAGTGAAGAATTAATACCACAGATACGCTCTTGCTATAAAATAAAATATTTCAGTTTTCTGCAACAGAAGAAAAATGAACGATACGCGTACTTCCTATTTTCGTCAAGGTGGGCTAGGTGGAACGACGGCAGTAGGTTTATGAAAAGTGGTGTTCAAAATAAATACATATATAATGCAGATACTTGCCAACCTGCAAGTATTTGCAGAATTAATTTATTATTCTGTTTCAGGAAACCGCATTCTTTTTTTTAATATAGCAATTGTGTATCTGTAGAATTAATTATTAAATGGGTTGGCATATATTTTAATCATCGCGTACATATTTTTTTTAACAAATGGATTCGATTCGATATAAGCTGTTATATAAATAATTGCATCCTATGTCTGGCTAGAAATTCGAGTCGGACAAGACGTTGAACAAAGATGCAGACTGCTTCCTGGAAAAGATCCTTCTTTACATGCGAATAGTGAGGCAGACCATCCAGGACCTCACGCCCAAGTACATCGTCCTGAAGCTGATCAATAAGGTGCGTTTCTTCATATCTACGAGCATTCTACCTTCGTATAAAGATCATATAAGCACGATGCATAAAATATTCATCGACTTGTGTTTCTGCTCAGCTATTGGTATACATATCGGAGGAGCTAACAGCAGAAATCCAGGACAGAACTGATCTTGTGAGTTCCATAGGAGAGTGTTGAGTTTTGAAGCCTACAACATTTTAATGATGCAACCTGCTTTGAAATAGGACACGATAATGGAGAGAGGGGGAGACGAGGAGATGAAAATGAGGGCACTACTGAGTGAATTGCAGAAGATTGAGGAAATTCTGAAAATCATGGACAATTGGCCGAGTGCTTGACCTCTCATTACTCCAACATGTCTGGTTATCTTAACCCTTTCAGACCTGAATTAAGGCTGCTATCGGAATAATATCCTTTTTTGCATTTTTGAGCTTCTTCGTGATTGCAATTGAAATTGTCATGCTTTATATGTAGTTTTCATATTTTGTATAAATTTACCATATAAAATATATATTATACATTTAATTAAATAACTGAAGATTACAAAACCAAAAATGGGTGAAAGAAGGCCTCTTATAGTACTGAGCCATGGATAATTGCGCCCATTATAGCGTTATATGGAGTGCAAAGTCACGAGAATCCCAAGAAATTGCCATAGACACAATGTATTAATAAATACAATGTACATTGGACAAATACATTCCCATTAAGTTGCCTTCCTTGCTCTTTTTCAAATATACTCTAAATTTCGAGCGGTCCTCCCCGAGGGAATTTGTCACATTTACTAGTGCAAGAATACCAGGGGCACATATTCATAACACGGTTGTCCAAAAAAATTGATTTCTATAACTTTCATACACGTTCAAGTCCGGGGCGAAATCATGTACTGTCTTGTGTGACGGCCTCGACAATGGGAAACATTCCCTTAGTGTGATATGTTCTAGCGTTATATACCTCACCTAAAACTCAGTCAGATTCTCATAAGTAATCAATCGCCCTAAAAAATAATATGGAAGGCGTACCATGAGTGGCCCACGCCAACCCACTGTAATAGCCCTCGCGCCGAAAAGAACGTGTTAAATAAAATGAGAAGCTAATGACATTCTGCTCCATCCATGGAATGTTGCTCTTTTTCCAGCAAAAACACTAAATGCGCTCAAAGTATGCCCACGTAAGACAAGTTTAGACGACATTATATCAGGCCTTTGCTGAACTAGTCAACACCACCTGAACATTCTTAGCATGTACTCGCCGACCATTGAGCGCTTTGCATGTGCCACATCAGGAATATGCCTATCTAGGTTTTCTCCATGCCATATGTCAAGTCCAGATTTCAATAGGTAAAAAATGAATTGTGTATCATGCCGTCTCCGAGAAACATCATAAAAATGACAAGGCTTACGCAAGAAGAAATGGACTGGGCGATTAGAATGCTCAAAAAGCATGTAACACAACAAGAAGTCGCGCGGCGATTCAGATGTGCTCGTGTGGCTTATGCCAGATTGCATCAGGGCTTCATCCAAACTGGCCGAAAAGTTGACCTTAAGAATCGGTACA
This sequence comes from Darwinula stevensoni, assembly GCA_905338385.1. Classification (NCBI taxonomy): domain Eukaryota; kingdom Metazoa; phylum Arthropoda; class Ostracoda; order Podocopida; family Darwinulidae; genus Darwinula; species Darwinula stevensoni. Next base: position 2,162 of record CAJPEV010001830.1, on the reverse strand, counting down.
TCCATCCAGGTAGTAGTGAGAGGAATAGTGAGAGGAGTAGTGAGAGGAATAGTGAGAGGAATAGTGAGAGGAATAGTGAGAGGAGGAGTAGTGAGAGGAGGAGTAGTGAGAGGAAGAGTAGTGAGAGGAGTAGTGGTGAGAGGAGTGAGTGTTCTGTTTACTCGGGAAGTGGGCCCGTTAGCCTTTCTGGAGATAATGGCCCAGTGCACTGCATGCCTTAAGTCTCACGAACATACATCACCCCGTGGGAGAAACGCAATTGGGCCCGAATGGCTATTCCGGGGAAACGTTACCCTTGGAACAACCTCCATCATGAGGGATCGTTAAAATAGAGACACGATGCGGCGCGCCACAGGGGTCTCCGTCCCGAACAGCTCTTGGGAGCCTGCACCACATTCTGGGTTCAACTGATTTTGAACCTGGATCCGTGCCTCGGAATGCATGACCGCTATCAACTGATGGCAAGCATTGATTCCGAGGCAGGAAAACAAATCACCTCCCCCGTAGCAAGTAAAGGAGTAAGACACAGGGGATGAGGGCGAACGCCTTCTCCTTTCCTTGAGTCCATCGCTGTTGCTTTTATAGAGTGGTGTTTTCATCGTGTAAAAGCCCCTCGGCAAAAATGGCAAGGCGACAAAAAGCTCAATACCATATTTGTCCAAATCGGTTCAATAGTCTTAGCGTTATGGGATGAATTGAAATTTGCAGTTGCAAGTATTTCTCAGTTTATTCAAAACCTAAAAAATTTCCGAAAGGTCAAGATCATGAATACGTCACTTGCCAAAAATCCAATCAGTGATTTTTTGCTCTTGATCAGTCTGTACGTTAGTCTGCAAGTTAAGCCCTGTTTCACCTCCCAGTGCCTTGGATTGAGTCGATCCGCGTAAGGTACACTGTATCCTCGAGAGGAACCCTTCGGTGTTCCTATCAGACTACATCCATAATTTTTCTTCAAAGTGTATGCCTTGGAGAATTTTTGAAGAGATCCCCAACACGTGCAACAATAAGTACGCGAAAGTCGACTCTTGTATGAGTTTGGTCGTATTCCCGGTTCGCTGGAAGAATATCGCCATCTCTGTGACATACTGCCCTCAGTGTGCTAGCCGCGTAATCAAGTGCTTCAAGCGATGCTTGAAAGGTGTCTCGCCGAGTTCGGTCATTGACACTTTAACGTGCAAAACGAAATCGGTTTGGAACGAATCTTCTTGCTTCTTCTTGTTTTCATGTTGTAGTACTTAATGATGGGTAAGGACATCGATAACTGCTCCTACGATATTCTGAGGTAACAAGCTCTTCATGTAGGCAATGTAGCTCAATAAACTTTGGATTCGATATTGGAGAGGGTCGATTTTTTAACCACTCCCCAGCGAAGGTACCTAAAAGTCGACCGTCAATAGATGGCTTAGGGAAATAAAGTTCACATCTAGGTTTGCTAATTCTACATTGAAATATTACTGTTCATCGTTAGCTGCTGCTGTCCATTCATGCTGCCATTCCATGAAGAGGCCTTAAAAAATCTTGGCTGGGTAAAACCACCAATGTTCAGACAGTTGAGCTGGATGTGCCTCGTAATTCGTTCGTCATGCTTAAGCTGTACAAGCTGGATGATTCGTCATTTTTGGTGATTGGGAGAACAACATGAGTAGGTATGAGTGTTATAAAGATGTCATTCGAAGCCTTATTATTCTCAATAGGGCATATTCTGTGGGTGTTGGAGCATGTGTGCGAAAAAATAATTTCGAACACAACTTTGTTTGGACACACCAGGAGAAGAAATCTGCACATAGCATGCACATTCCGTGTAGCAATACTCTATTTCCCTAAGCTCCTGCGAAATAAGAATTGAGCACAGAAATCAAGAATAAGACGTGTGAAGAGCACCTCAAATAAGGTAGTCTCCGTATATTTCCGTGAAAATCTCCTTTCCTCGAAACAGCATTTCCTTATGCATAATATTTCAAAATCGAGTGAAAAGATGATGGTCACCGCATGTATTTCGCTCAGTAAAAAAAATATTACTCTTGTGTACTGGGAAGAATTCTTATTGAGGGTGACCTCGCGAATGCTCATTTTTTAACCATGGACGTTAGGGTGTCCGAACTAAGGTACTGTTACGAACTAACATGGTTTTACTCAGTCTTGGTCGAGCGTTCGTAGCGTGA
>CAJPEV010001829.1:0-56362 GCA_905338385.1 Darwinula stevensoni | reverse complement strand
GATAGGGAGGTAAGAAAGTGCTTTCTGGGTTTTGTGAGACCCCCTACATAAGAATTACGGATAAAATTTTGAATCCCAGACCCATCGATTTTCCTTCCCGTACCACCTTAATACCCCTAATGCGCTACTGCCCACCAATGCAACTGTTTTCAATGGTCCACTGGTTGCACTGCCATTCACATGACCAACATAAAAACTGGTTGCCCTTGGATTAAAACAGAAGACAGCTCTCCCTTCCATTCCATGATGGCAACTACCAAAAAAGCAAAAAGCAGCTGCCTTGTACACTTGGTATGCAGTCAGTTAAATATTTCTGAAATTATTGGTTTCTTGTCCTTTCATGTCATGTTTTGGCAAAAAAAATTACATTCATGATATATAAAGTTTTTCAGATCTGCATCAGAGCAGCAGTAGCTATGCAAGCTAAAGGCTCCAGTTACCCAACACTAATGCCATCGACTGAATGGTTCCTCAACTGTCCTAGTTCTGAATACTTATCAAATCCAACTCAAATTCATCAATGGCTTGAGCTGACTATTGCAAAGAAATGCAAGATCACTACTGTGGGAAATTTATAACAACATGGAAATGAATGGACACATTGTTTGGCAATATTGAAAAGTCTCTATACCTTTAGGAACTGTTGGAAGATCTTGTGTTGGATCATACTTCAGTTCAACATTTGGCCTTTGCTCTAGGAGTACTTGTTTTGCCTCTGCTGCCCTTGCTCGTACTTCTTGTGCATGGAGGACTCCAGAATCACACCACAATAGACACCTTAAGCACAGAAAAAGACAGTTATTACATGAGAAACATGCATTTACAAGAAATACCTTGTATCATAGGGAATTGACTGTGAGGGAGAGGTATTTGAAATCTAAAAAGGGTAGAGGCACCAGTTTGTGGACAATTTTGTGTTTTTTTGCCATTTCACAAAATTCACGCCGAAAATGTATTTCCTTAAATGCTCCATATTTTGCACTTGCCTGTCAGCCACCATATAAATTATGCATAACCATCAGCATGAGTGAACTTGGACATTTTCACTCAGTTTTAGACCTAGCACCCCTGAATTCCTTAATTTTTCCAATGATGTTTCTTAACAGGACATCATTGAAGATAAATATAATTGCTGTACATGTCTCATGCCCATATTTTTCTATTCAGCCTACGCATGTTCATAATTGTTGACAAAAACTGGTGTCCACAAACTATGTCCATGGATCTCCACAAACTGAAACCAGGCTGTCTACAAATAGGAACCACATGAATATCAGCACATATTCATTTAAACAGCGATTTTTGGAAAAGTATATTTTTAATATTTTATTTCAGGGTATGGGCATCAAGCTATGATAAATGGCCTCCCATTGAAACCAATCAAGCAGTTTCTTGATTACCTCAACGACCGTAACACAATTTTCAAGAGGAAAATTTCCTTAACCTGTCCACAAACTGGTGCCTTTACCCTAACTGAAAAGATGTTAAATCAAGCTGCTCACTTGCCAGTCTCGCCTTCACGTTCAGACTCACGGAAATGGTCATAGCCTACCCCAGGTTTCTTGCAAACATAGCACATTGAGGCACCACAACTGCAGGTCATTTTGTTGCAGCCCTCTTCTTTCATGAACCGTTTATGACATTTATGGCATTCTCTGTGAACAAAGATCAGAATCAGTGAATTAGGGACATTGTAAGCTTCTTATTCATGTCCAGCTAATCATACCTGATTATAGACTCTGACATCTCATTTTCCAAATATGTTCGAGCCTGGACTTCTGCTTCTTTTTCCACTTCATCACATCTCAATGGAATATGACTTGGTTCCTTGCATAACCTGCAAAAGTTTACTGATAAATATAATGCAAAAGGCAATTAAAAGTTTAAAACCAATATAACCCCTTATCTCACAGGTTTTCAGACACCAATTGTTCCCCCCAACAGCAAGTTGTCTTCACACAACTTCCTTTTCTCATTTCATCAGTTCTTGTCAAGGCTGGCTGCCAAACCCATTCATTGTCCAATGTCCATCAAGTTATGATATAAACACTTACATGGCATTTCCTGTGATATATTTCCCTTCTCCAATGACAGTAGTATAGACAAACAGAGAAGTAAATAAATATTATGATATGCAGATGTCACCAATTAGACATATAATGATATCAAAATAATTGGCATAGACCTGCTAAATATAAATAAGGGCAATATATGGAAAAGTAAGCAGAAAAGCATCAGTGAGTACAATTGCCTAATACCTTGAAAAGTAAAGAAATTACTTGATATGCATAATTCAGTCCTGCAAAAATTGTCTCAACTTTTACTAGCCAGGCAAAATGTTTACTCACCCCATGGCCAAAAACACAACTTCTGCATGGACAGGCATTGTTTAGATCCATCTAAGATATTCCAATGGGTATTGTTGAAGAATGGAAGCTCAAAAGGAGGAGGCCATGGACTGAAACTTGCATTAATGGCAGAATCAACAAAAACTTGCATGAAGGGGGTTAAAGTTAAATTTCAACTGATGGTGTCACAGGAGTTTGCTCCTTTTATAGGATGGAAGAGGTCCATACATCTGAGTGCAATGAACAGGGGGAGGACGGTAGTTATAATGGTCATTTGCTTGCTTTTCACTACCCTGACTGTAGTGCTCAGCACTGGCGAGTTGGTGTGTGCAAATTTAGCATGCCTGGCCTAATTGCTTGGATTAAGAAAGTAATTCAATTGCTCGCTTATATTTCTACACTCAATTTACTATGGTTTCAAGTACTTGGACAACAGTGCTAATCAGAATCTGCTGGTCCTCCTTGTATTAATGTTGTTACATGTTTCTGTGTTTGAACCATGAGTAATTTACAGAAGAAACCTGAAAACAAAAGCAATGAGCCTCAAGAGCTACAAATTTGGCAAAAAGAGGGAACATCTGGGAAATGCTTTGCTCACCCAGGTGGAGGTTCCCGAGAACTCCTTTTCTTTTTATATCCCACTGCCTCCCAGAAAAAAAAAATTTCTATTCAAAATTTAAGATTTTAAAGCATAAATGATTCTTTTTATAAAAAATTATTGTTCAGATCATATATGGCAAAATACCACAGGGCAAAACCAAGAGAATTTTCCTATCTGGCTCTGACTCACCTGTTTTCATCTTATATTTTGCCTTTCATAAAAAAATGACTACCCCATGAGTATTCCAAAACAATCCATCATATTAGGGAGAAACTACATCATGTATCTTTGCAGATTGAAACTCACCGGCATGACTCCTTCATGCATTCTGGATTTAGGCACCTGAATAGCTTCTCATTTGAATCCTCCACAATCATAGCAAAGTCACAGAAAGGACAACATTCAAGACATGGGATGTCTGCAGCTTTTATCTCCTCAGCCTGCTTCTGTTTCAAAATCCTAGACATCACTGAAGGCTTCATAAGTTTCTGTAACAGGAAAGTCAGTACAAGAAAAGTCCCACAAAAGCACTAGAAATCTGACTGAGAATCAACAATGCCTGTCTTACAGCAAGAGTCCTATAATCAAATAGAGCTGAGCAGGATACATCCAAGCAGGGGAAATCCACCCTACCTTGACCCACTTGCTCATTTACATGCCTACAAGAGAAAATAAAATTCTCAGACCAATTTCAAGGTGACTAGGATTGAGCATGTAACTTGACTTTCTAAAATGACAGATTTAAGATGATGGTATAACCTCTTCACACAAGATCCACAAAAAGTGTGTCCTTCAGGACATGCTTCCATGTCAAGGTAGATAAGTTCATCGTCACAACATATGGGGCATTCCAAGAGGCTCCCTGTCTTCCTTGCTTCACGCTTCTCATTTTCCCGAACATCCCTCTGTAGTGCAAAGTAATCTTGAATTCCAGCTTCAAACCGAAGGAAGGTCAGCTGTGAAAGAAGCAATAAGGAATTCATATGAAAGAGCTCTTAAAGTTATTATGTTATCTGGTGGCTTCATAAAGAAGAATAATGTAGAGTGAAACCTTCTTGAACTCCCACTTGAACCCTCACTATTTGTGAATGAATGCTTCAGATATCTCCTGTACTCCCTGATACCTGGGAATGAGGGAGTTAGAACCAGAGCAGAGAAACCTCACAAATGATTATGTGTAAATTGACAGGTTAAAATTGCAGGTAAGAAAGTGCTGTAATTCTCACTTTTAATCTATCTGGACTCTTAAAATTCTGGCTCTAAAATTTGTGGGTTACACAAGAAGGGCATGAGAGAAAGAATGATTAGGATTTTATTTGCTTCATGTTTCATTCCTTATGTTTCCAATATACAGTCACAAACCCCAAAACAATGAAAACACAGTAGATTTTACAATACAACACAAGGAAAAGGTCAAAAATCCCAGAAATTACAAACACGTGGGTTGCTCTATTATGGTCCTAACCATCTCAAAATTACATGTGCAGGCTACAAATGACATGTTCTTTCCCCATCACCAATGCCTGTTGCTTTTTGTATGAGCCTTTTCAGGAGACACAGGAAGAACATGAATTTCAAGTAAACCACCATGCCTACCCCTAGTCTCACCCTAACCCATCCTCAATCATGGTATCGTTCCATCATCAAGCCCTTCTAAGTCCTTCCCCTTGAGATGCAGGATCAACTGCTGTTGCAAGATGAAGAATACTCATTTTGATCAAATGAGCAACATGTAAAATAAAATTTACAGTTCAACCCTTTCAGCAGCATCCAAAATTGTTATCCAGCAGACAAGTATGCAGGCAAATGACAAGTACATACTCAGGATGACGTTGAAAGGGTTAAAATAAAAAAAGTAACCATTTTTACCTTTACTTGTAAAGCATCCCACAGTAGATGATCAATGAAGTCAGAGAGTGGGTGGCTGACTGAAAAGAAGGAGGGGACATGGAAAATGAGCATCACTCCAGGTGGATGATATGACAAGATTCTGCATTTGCACCCACAGCATAAAGGCACTTCCTTCTAGCTAGTTTAGGCATAGCCAAAGTTTGCCCATCCTTCAATTCTGCTTACTATCTGTTCCCCAGAAGCAAACTACAAAAAGATGAAAGAGGTACAGCCTATGAACATGTATCATTAGAGCAACTATAAATCCCTCTATGTGGCTAAAAAGCTTGGGGTGGAATAAATAAAGTGCCTACTGAGATTTCAGGGAAAGAGAACTGATTTTCAACAGAGTATATTAGTAGATGATACCGCTGAAATTAATAAAACAACAAATTTTAAAAAAATAATAGGAGAAAATTACTTGATCTTTCTTGCCATGCTTTGCCCTTTTTTATGGGGTATAACTTTTTGTCACAGAAACATAACATGATTACTTTAATACAGCCATGGGGGAAAAAAAACTACCTCAGCTTCAATAAAGTATGAAAAATATCCAGATATTTCTGCATGACACAAAGCCATAATGATCCAAAATTTCCTTGGACAGTTTGTATTACTAATGCAACTTCAAGGGACATGGCGATCTTGTTATCTTGCTAATAACTTGATAATATCTTTCCCAAAAGAGTTCTTAGAATTCAAATGGCAAGCTTTGTTCAATAATGTATGAATATCAAATTTATAGTACCTAAATGCTTCTTGAAACTGGGGTCCAAGGGCATGTCATTTTTAGTACCTAGAGTTACAATGTCAACATTATTTTCTGATATTCAATAAAAATAAAGAATCAACAGGACAAATTTGATCAAAATTCATAACATCAACTTTCTCTAAGTGCTCATTTCTGTCCAATTTTCTCATGCACAGGCCCTTACATGAAACTGATGAAGGTCCAGGTTTCATGGAAAATGGACTACTAATGATCCTTCAATTTCCCCTTGGGGACATGAAGACAATTATTTTTTTAGCATTTTCACCACAGAATACATTAGAGGATTGCAATCATTACATTAATTAGTATTGATACTTGACACTGACTTTTTGACCAACGAATACTGAGTGTAGAAGTCTGAAATACCGAGTGAAGCAACAAAAAACCATGCCACTCTGAAATTCTGTGGCACTTCTGAAACAGCATCTAACAAAGTGAAGTTTCTTTCATCCAAACATCCATGCATCCTTTGAGTAGCCTAAATTTTTTCCCATTTACCTCTAGCCATTTTACCACGCAAGCAAATTTACAAAAGCAATTGGAATTACATTCTCGTACTTGCAACTGGATGCTGACTGGAGGATCTTCCTCAATGTCTAGAAATGACAATTCTTTTCAAGGGGTTTTTCCCTCTATTTCAGAATTCATTAAACAGATCATATGGGTGGAGCAGAGCTCCACCCATATGTCTGGAAAATTGCTGATGGGATTTTTGCAGCCCTGGATCATTGTATTGAGAAGCAATGACTACTTCCACTTTCACATAAATACAGTTCTTCAGTTCAAGTTAGTTTAGTCTTCTGCTCATTTTCTCATATGATCCAGTTTCTTACAGCTTGTGAATGAGTCTCTTAGCGATAGGCTTAAATTTTTCATCCCTTACCAGGAAATTATTGCAAAATTCTTGCCCTACCCCATTCTTTCACAAAGTGCAGTACTTCATGAGCAGATGACTCAAGTTCAAAAGTTTCATTTAAAAAACTATTTCAAATGTATTGCTCAAAAGTTCTACATAGATACAAAAAAACAAAGTCCTGACCAATAAGTGCCTTACCTCCTTTAGAAAGTTTTCATCAGTTTCATGAGGTTCATGCACCTCTGATGCTGGACGTCTTGTTTTTCTCAACTCAAAATTTCCATTCCTGATAGCCTTAACTGTGGGTGCAAGAAGTGAACGATTCTCCCGCATCAACTTCTCTATCTCTCTCACAGTATGATATGGGAAATTCTTTTTCAAATATGCTGTGGTAAGGTTGACATATGCAGGAGTAGCAGGTCTATCTGTTCTATAAAAAAAATCCAAAGGGTCATCAACTAAGTCCAGGAATTCATGAAGTGACATATCACTGTATTTGCTCTTCAGATCCAAAGACTTGTGCAAGTGGGCCTGCTTGCAGTGAGGATAATTCTGTTGATCCAACATATCTTGCACCACCACCTAAAACAAAAATATTCCTTTTTTTCATTATCAATATGTCACCTTCACCTTTGCATTCAAATGGTCATCCCTGCTTGAAATTGAATGACTACATTCATTCCTTAAGAAGTACCTAAACATTATAAAGTTTTTATAGCTACAGGAAATAAAATATGTCATATTTTAAAAAATTGAAAACCAATTCAGTACTTTGCTTGCCTTGTCTATCAACCACCATGTGGATAGCAACACCTTCTCCACCAGGCCCTGACCCAGGGGTTTATACATTTTTATATTTAACAAAATTTTCCTACTGTTCCAAATTATTTATGAGAACAAATTGCTCAACTTATTCAAATAGTTTACTCAGGCTATATGGTGCAACTATGTTTAATATGGCACGGTAATTGTTCACATTTGCGCTTTTTATGAACTTCAAATCAATTTAAATGCAGCTGGAATAAGTAATGTCAGGATGCAGTTTCAAATAAATTTTTATTTTCGAAGAAAATAAAAATTTTTTCCTAATAATTATATTCATTAAAAGTTTATTTACTCCTAGACAAAATGGAATAACAAACACTGACAATCCTGGCAACTTAAAGAACTCATCAACATGTCTACTTTCTTGCTGAGACCCTTGGAACTTGTTACTTGCACAATCTATATGAAACTCCTTAACCTCTTCCAGTCCACATTACCTGACAATTTTATCCCCACCCAGATCCAATTTAAATACCCCTGCTCCAGGCACTCTCACCTGTACCATATATCATATATAGCACAGGACTGGACTAGCATAACTTTGTATCAGGGGAGGTGCAATATAGGACCAACCAGTAAAAAATTGAATGTCTGGGCTCCTTTGACAGTGGACTGGAAAAGGTTAATAGGAAAAAAGAAAATGAACAAGACAATCAGGACAATGTTGAAATGAAACAAACCTGCAAAGCATTATCACAATAATTGCATTCATCACATTTCATCTTCAGGTATTCTGGATCACAGTCAGGAAACATGCCTAGCAACAATGTCAGTTGCTGATCCCTTTTAAGATCCTGTCCATCAGGCATGGAATTGGCATTTTCTGGAACTATAAGATCCAGGTCATTTCGCCCTTCTTTGGGATTCCTTCCTTCAGGAACACTTGTGGATGGTCTCTTGTTTGGATGATTATCACTTTTGCTTGTGGAATCAGCTAATGATACAGGCCAGACTCCATACGAATGAGAAGTCCCTGCAATATTATCAGCAAAGGCATGCGAAGGTTTCTCTGCTGAATGTGGCTGCCTCTCAGCTAGAAGCCATTCTGGGCTAGAAGCAAGGTCTTCATTCAGGAGATATGTGAGGGCCTTATCCCTTCGAAATGGATCATTCTTATACTTTCCAAGGGTACTGTAAATAATAGTCAGTGGAACTTGTGGCAAAATTTCCAGAATCTCAAGTGCATCTTCATCCATAACGTCTGAATTTTATGGATTATATATTTATCCACACCACCAATTCATCAGTTTTCAGGTTCTTTGGCAGGAGGCAACAACATCTGGAGAGAGAAAAAGACCTAATTAATTTAAATAGATCTAGGCCTATACATATATCATGTGTGAGTTTAAAAAAATGTGCTAACTGCTTTCCAACAGAAATGCAAGACAATAATTTCTCCACTTCCTTGGCGACCAATAAAAAAACTAAGTCCATCCTGACATCTCTCCCTTTCAATCCAAAGGATATCAATAAAGAGAACAATCCTAAATATTTTGCTATGAATCAATCAATGTACAGGGCAGTTGCTGCATGTTTTCCATGGCTCTACAAGTCTTCTACCTCATTAGACCGAAAATAGAAGAAAGTATTTCTTTTTAAAATAAATAGTGAAACCTAAAACTGGTTTTGTCAGCAGCTATTATTCAAAATGATGTAAATAGCTAAGCAAGGTTACAGAAGTGAAAATAGAGAGTAGAGCAAGTATACAAATAACTATCAAGTAGCTAAGGGATGTTACATTAATTTTGTCATTTAAAATCTTCCTCAATGACTTTCCCTAATTTCTCCAAAGTTCAATCAACAAAATCTCCTTGACCTTATATTTAGGTGACCAGATTTCTGTGTTATGAAAGCAGGACACCAAATAAATACTTCCCTTTTTCTCCTAAAAAAAAAGAATATGAATGTATTTGTTCACTGACAATTATATTTATTGTAGAAACATGAATTGGAACTGTTACTCTTGGAAATGCATTGTGCTTCATTATTACACTTATCAAGGGGGAGGAAAGTGGGACTGTCCCATTCAGGACATCTGGTCACCTTGAAGATACATTATACATAATCATGATATTCACAAGGTTTAGCTAGATGTGATTTTGTTTAGGAAACTTGCTAGTTTGTTCTGAAACTCACAAGGGGAAAAATTTGTCAGTCAGACCACTACTTTTCTCCTTGAGCTGGTTGCACCTCTACTCTCCCTCAGGTGCTAGAATTTTCTAATTACCACTCTGCTTTTGCATCATTTTGATTGAAGGTCAACTGCCAACATGACATGCTTTCTTGCTTAGGCTTTCATTTGCTACCTGCCAATTCAAGAAATGTGACTCATCAAGCAGAAAAACTGACCTTAGCACACCTTTTGTGCATCATGCTCCCATTAATACTACAGGGTGGGTCTAAAGTCCCTTTTAATTTTATGCTATGTTGATGAGGAGATGATTCAAAAATGAACTGTAGGATCTAGCACAGAATTCAGTTGTGCCTAGAACATGATGGGGCACACACAGATCTACTGGATTAATATGATTTGATTTTTTGGTTTAGTAAATATGTTTATTGCATTATTATGTTTACTAAATATTGAGTGCAAAAGGCCAATCCTGAACAATGAAATCTTGCTCATTATGAAGATCATATGGTGACCTCCCCAGATTTTTTGTCCACGAGCTGCCACTGCTTTTAGACATTACTGGCACTTTTTATATGTAGAGTGATAAAATTTTATTGAAGAAACACAGACAGCATGCAATTAAGGCATGAGGAAACATACATCCTAATGACCATCTCAGACAATGCAATAGAAAGAAAGCAGGAAGCCTAGAAGTGCTGACCTCTAACCAATTCCTGATTGACCACTGGCAGGCAGTAGTTATCAAAGTTTGGAAATTGGTCCAAATGAATATTCTCTCTTCTACAAAAAAAAACTATATCTTCCAAAAGTGGGACATTTGGGTGTCCTGCTTAGTTCATTGGGGGATACTGGGACAGGTGGTCTGAAAGTGGGACTGTCCCACCTAAATCGTGACATCTGGTCACCGGTCACCTTACCTTATATGCCTTCTGAAGTGGAATATAATGATTCACTGAGGGTAAGCTATGAAAATTTGGAAACTGGCAGGGATGGAACTCGCTACCCACACCCCTGTAGCTGAAACTTGCTCAAGCCCAAGTTTTCATGGACTGGCCATAATGGCAAATGAATTTTTCACCCTAGAGCCCTTAAAGAGACCCATAACCTACAATAAGGTTATGCCACATGGTTCACTTTCCCTTGCTTCAAGGAATCCTCTATACCACCCTTATCCACAACAGTTGTTCTTCACCTCTTTAGATGCATTAAACCTAAACCAATGCATTAAACCAATTTCCCCTTCCAATCACTCACATATCAGCCTTCAAGCTAGGGCATGCAGGCAGATAAAGTTAGGGATAGGTCAATCTATTGGATTGATGTACAGAGCAAGACCTAGACCCTACTCAGCCCTACCTGAAATTATATGCCAAATCTATAGTACTTATTGGAGTTGCATAACTATTCACATCTAACACTTCCATTTGCCAAACAGGGTTCCCAGTTTTAAGCAAAAAAAAAGGCAGATAATCAGATATGGGTCACACAATGGGCTAGGCTTAGGCCTGGACATAAGTCCTATAAACATGATATTGAAACAATGGTAAAACATTGAAACTTATCCAATGATAGAAACTAATGTTAGTAGATGAAATCTTACCATGAAATCTTGGGGTTAATGACACTTAATACATCATTTTAACAAAATGCAATCTGTCTTTTGTCTAAATATGCCCAGTGAAGATGTAGGAGTCAGGAGAGTTAGTGATATCAAGAGGCGAATTCACCCATTTCGATATCACGTGTCGAGGTCGAGCGTTCCTTAATTTTTTTTTTTTTTACTATCCTAGTTGTTTACTGTCTAGTACCTACGTCAACATTGCCCCCCACCTTTTTGCCTGTCCATGAAAGCATCTAGTTTCTTCTTAAAGATAGTCACAGAAGGGGTTCACAAGCAGTTCACATGGTCTGTCACTTTTCCTGATTTTCACCCTTACCATAAATCCATATCTATGGCCATGGCTTTGCAAAATCAAACATTTATGCACCCAAAAATTTTTTTCTTCAAAAACATGAAATGGTGAAATCAAGGGCAAGTATGAAAATGCAAAAAAGTTACTCTTTGACAAATATAATGATTCTTGATGTAATGCTCTCACAAGGAGAGGAATGACAATTTCCAATTACTCATCACCAAGATCTATGATGAATTGCAATATCATCTCCTATAACACATTAAAGGGTAAAAGATTCAGTAAGGGACATCCTGTGCTCAGAATTCACACAGAGTAAGATAGGCCTGCCCCCCTAAAAGATTTATATTTTAGAGGGAGCATGTCCACCTTCTACCTTGATACTGCTAATCTGCTCCCTTCTTTTCTTTTTTGCTTGTCAATAAAGGCATCTAATATTTTCTTACAGCAAATCATTGAAGGGACAGCCTATAATCACTAAACACATTCCACAAATTTACTACCTTACAATTCTGCAATCTACATCTCACAGGTTTATGCTTGGGTTTATGCTATTTGAACTGGAACATTTTTCCCAACTTCAGGCCAAGCTGCTCAATATAAAAAAATCCTAACAATGCTGTTATCTGAGCAGCAATATTTATTTGGCAAGAATCTGTTTCTCCTGTCAGTCTACAGGCTGTCTTGTGAATGTGTGACTTCAGGCCAGTGCAATGCTTTAGGCTAGCCAAATGTAAAACACCCCATTTTTTTAATTTCCCTTCTGCATTTGTCTGTCTAAAGCCTCAAGTGTATTTCATTCAATCTTGTGCTCCAAGCTAACTTGAGCAGAACAGGTTGGTTGGCGCTCAACCAAGTCTCAATATCCGTACTGAAAAGAGATAGCGCTATTTAGGGCGAAAGTAAACTCAAGATACTGAACGTTGTTGTCTGGAATAGGTCCCAAACGAATTTCAGTTCAAAGCCTGAAGTAGGCCTATACATAGAAAGGGATGCAGAGAAACCTCAGAATTTTTTTTCATTTGAGTCTGACGTTTCAATGGACTCGGATACCTGTGCATGAGGAACGTCCCATGCATAAGTGTCTTAATCAAGTGAAAAACATAACGTTCCCTAACGTTTGAAATGAAGGATGAGGTAGACCAAAGCACGTGTCTCTCAGGGTGCCCCAAAGTGGCGCCTATGTCCGCTGGTTTATTCCCAGGGGGGGGGGGGGGCAAGGCACAAGAATGGCAGAACAGATGCACACACAAGGGTAATATATCTTTTGTAAAATGATGATAAAGTACAAGGAATTATACCATGGTAATTCCATCTCAAATCAGCTAGAGGCTGGAGCATGACCCCCTCCGATTTTGCTGAAAACTTTTCATGTGGTACCCCTCATGACCCCAAGTTAGAATGTAAAATTTTGGTTTTGGGTATGGAACCGTTTTAGCACAATAATTTGCTAAATTTTGTGAAATTAAAAAAGGTGCACCTCTTCACACTCATGTGGGCCAAAAACTTTCTGACCAAAACGAACGCAGCGAACACCATTGTTCTTCAAAATGTAGATTTTCGAAGTTATTTCATATACTTTTTTCCTCGAAGCGACACTGAATTAAATAAAGCTATGTAAAATTTGCCTATTTTTGGTAGATTCAAAAATTTGCAAAATGTCAACATGTTCATCTAACCTAACATGTTCATCTATGTTTTTGGAATCAGCAGAAGATCTAATGATGTGTATCCCATTTTTGTCCCAACAAATTCCGTTTAAGGAGATGTGATGGCTCGAAATGTTCAAAATCACAAATTTCGCAAAAAAACCACAGTTTTCAATTGTATGGTGCCATTTTCTATGCAGCTCAACAAAATTGAAAGATTTGCAGAATGTCTGCCATTTACTTGAGCAAAAGATGAGAGTAATTTCAAAGCTCGTATACTTTTTTAAACGCATACCACACGTTTTTACTCAGATCCCACCTCACAATTTCTGCCGTTGTTTTCAAGGCCAAAAACCATACAGTTTTCATTACCAGTTCTTCATTTTTTTTCTTCATAACTGCAATCAAAGGAAAAATGTTTCGCCTTAAAAACAACGACAGAAATTGTGGGCCTCAAAGTAGCCCTTACATGTAGACCTATTATGCAACTCTTATGTCAGACAATGAGACAGCCCAGCAAACAATTTGAAACACATAACGCTGAATCAACGTTTGTAACATTGGTACAACATAGCCTTTGCTGGGAGGGTCTTCTACTCCTTGAAGAGAAGCAACAGGCACCTTGGTTATAAAAAAAAATAACAATGTAACTGCAAAAATGTAACCCTACGCTTCTAACTATGCCATAAGGGTGCCTTTTTTTTTTAGCTTTGATTTTTTAAAGCAAACTGGACACAAACAAGTGCCAAGGTGCAGGCATAGGTTCACTCAACTAGGGCAGGCCTACTGTGGGCCTGGTGTGAACGACCTACAAGGAAGACGTGAAATAGCCATTCAGCCTGGGATACTTGCATTCCATGTTGTACGATCTTCAGCTTTGGCGCGTATTGTTACGCATTGTTATGGCATTAGCGCATTGTTATGTCGAGCAGTAGTGTTACCGGAGCCTCTGGACCAGATGGGTTGAGTTGAATTTTTAACTCGTTAGGATGGTTCATATTGCGTGGCAAGATTGGTCTAAATGGTGCTACGGAAGAAGAGATTTCCACATGAAGTACATTAAATTTCTTTTTTAGTACTACCAGTAAATTGCCATGCCCGATTTCCAGGGGGGGGGGCACGCCCCCCCTTGCCCCTGGGAGTGGACGCCCATGCCCTAACACATGCTATCACACCTTACAGGCAGGCGCGCACACCTGGGGTGGCAATTTTTTTAAAGCAGGGTTTGTCAACGTCGGACTCGCAGGGAAATTGTGGGGACTCCTGAGAAACCCAGGACTCTCGAGTCCCACTCATTCTTTTCCATTGACCAAGGTCGGCGGAAGTAGCCCGGCGGCCGCAAGGACACACCCACCCACCTCCACCCCCCTCCCAGAATCCAAGGATTCCCCACGTAAAGAGGATAAAATAATATAATAAAACGGAAAGTAAGGTCGAAACCCGTCGAAACCCCTTTCTGACATCAGATAGTGTGCCTGCTCATAAGCTGAATCACTGGCGGCCGAAGTCGACTCGTACAGGTTCCTCCTCTCCTAAGTCAGCTGGAGCGGCTTCCTCTTCAAAATAAACCTCGTAATCGAGCAGATGCAAATTTGCTCCATGTGCATTGGTTTTGTTCGCTAACTGGTTGAAAGCACCCAGAAAAAAACCTTCAATACGGAGAAAATGCCTTCAAGGGTGCAATGACAAGTGCTAAAGACCCGGCAGAAGAAAAAACAGTTGCCGGGATACTATCGAACTCATGTTGGACGAAAGACGCATCAGTTGCAAATCCACGGATTAATAGTCTGATGGGGAGTAAAGATTAAGCCTATTTGAGCCTATGATACATGACGCAGGTTCAGAACTGAAATTTTTACGTTGAGGTGGGCTGAACTAAAACTAGAACTAAAAAATGATGCATCAGAATAACTTTTCAATTTCTCAATGATTAAACACTCAATTATTACGCTCCTGTGCAAAGCGAAAGGCATTGCAACGGTAAAAGCAACTGCATCGAGGAAATCGCGCATGAATTCGACAGTAGCACATGCATCGAGTAACAGCTGCAATCTACGGAGTGAGGCTCTTCCTAACTAAAGTTAAAATTTTAAAATATTATCCTAAAGTAACGCGATAATGGAAAAAATATCGTGGATGATTTCTCTTTTCCATAGGAGATGATGGATGAGTCATGTAATCAACCGAACATTCTCGGCACTGATCATTGCAAAAGGTGCAGTGCAATCGGCAGATCATAAGCCCCTCGTTAGCAAGTACTTGTTTGATATGCCAGCAGAAAACAATATAACGATCTCTCTTTTTCGACGAGTCGGTTTTTTCGAATATTGGAATAAACAATTAATTATCTTCGCAAATATTCCATATCACTCTTGATGATCTCCCAGAAGTTCCCTCGAAAGTGGGTTTAAAGAAACACACGTTTTGGGGTTACGACAGTGGCGCAACCAAGCCCATTCAGCACAACAACGTTGTCAACAGTGAGAAAAGGTTGAAATGTTGAGACTTAGTTTAAGATTCGACAAAAAATCAAAATCTATGAAATACCAGCTATTCGTAATTAACCGTATTTTCAGCATTTGGCGGCTACTCGCAGTGGCGTAGCGTGGTTGGCATGGGCCCTGGTGCAAGGAATGAAACGGGGCCCGCTGTCCAATTTCTTACAATTTAATTATGTGGGAGTCATATTTTTTTGCTAGTTTTCTCCGGCAGCATATAAATCGTCGTTGGTAGCTGAAGTCAGTGTGGAAGGCAATGGCGGATACTGACGTTTTTCATAGCCTGTTTCCTAGTTCCCAGCCCCCCTTCCCCCCCATTCTACCACCACCCTCCGTCCCATCGCCATATTCATTTTTCGTCTGGGGTTAAAACCCTGAATATCCATTTCACAGGAGTTAATAAACATTAATTTATGTGCTTTCTAAATTAAAAAAATTGTCTGCGAACATGGCCAGAGGAGGGGCAATCGCCCCTCCTCTCCTCTGCCTTACCCCCCTCTTCGTAGCTCGGCGCCTGGGCCCCTCTAGCCCGTGGGCCCCGGTGCAGTCGCACCGTCTGCACATTCAGTAGCTACACCACTGACTACTCGTGAATTAGTGAAATCATTCAGAGGCTTTTCAGAGGCTTGGGGTCCACGCCCGAGTTGTCTCGTGTTGGCCTCATGATGAGGGATGGGAAAAACTTGGATGACACCATTGACTTATCCAAAGTACTCGGACCCCAAAGGGTTAAGCGCAAATTCGTTTTCCATCACAGTCTCACCGTTGTTTCTACGAGGAGTTATCCACATCATATCAACAGAAAATAGGTTCTACGAATCGACACGAGATGGCGCCTAACCGCCGATTCAGGGATTCTTATCCTGGTGCCCTGACATAAACAGTACCCTGTCTATTTCATGCAGAACCCGATCTCTTCCCATGTACAACATCAGGGAAGGCTTAGGAATTTCTTGATAGACCTGTTTAAGGAGGTAACTCGGCAAAAGGAGACTCAAAGTACTTCTGGCCAGTGGGTCCGAGGAGACATGCTCTATTTTCCTAAATCTTCACATGACAGCTGTACTCTACTAGGGCATTACCATAGAGCATATGCGTAGGAAAATATTTCCCGGTGGTTGTTTCTCTTCACTGGAGGGCTAGAGTAATGTCATATAAGTACTCAATTCGAATTCTGATCCAATAAAAGGAAATAAAACCATAGAATAGAGAGTGCAACATCATAGAGTAGACAGTGTAACTAGAGGCGACACTCCGCTCGAATTCATTCATTGACAGGGTCACAATATAGAGGTCGCTGTCGATCCTCCACGTAGCGTGCGCACAACAACAACTCTCCTCCATGGCCGAGCAGCGGACTCAACGAGACACACGTGTTACGTATCAACGTAACACGTGGATCCCTTTGGGTCGAATCCCCGAATGAGTCGATTCCTGATTCCGCTGCCACGAAGCACACCTCAAGGAAGTGCTGTTGATAAAATGCCGCCAGATGTCTCTGCAATATTTCGACCCTCCCCTACCCCTCGGAGTGTCGCCTATAGTTAGACTCTATACTCTATGATACTACCGTATGCAGCATTCGATCGGCGCATGCGCAGTGCATCTTGAGAAATTGTTGAGACTTGTCTCATTTCAACGTTGTCAATGTTGATTCCATATTTTATCAATTTTCTTCAACACTGACTCAACATTGTGGATGTTGAGACTTCAATGCTTTTACAACGTTGTATCAACATTGATGTGCAGACTGGGATGCCCGTACTTTGACAATTCAACATTGACGCAACGTTGCACAGCAGCAACTTTTCTACGTTGAACTGTGTTTTCTTTCAACCTTTTCACAACATTATGGCAACATTGTTACGTTGAAAAATCAACTTTTTCTCAACGTAGACACAACGTTGTTGTGCCGAATGGAAGGGGTAGAGGAAGAGTTTAGGAAGTCTGAATCCCCCCCCCCCCCCCTCCAAACCCATGCTCATGATAGATATCTCAGCTCCTCCATGCGTCCCCCACCCTCGGAAGAGGGTGGGGGACGCAGAAAGATAAGTTTATTTGTGGCTTTCTTTTCAGATATCGAATGTGCTTTTATCGTTTACATGGTTTAAATCCGTTTTCACCATTTAATATAATTATGTTTAGTTTCATATTCCTTGTTCGCGTGTTCGACGAGGTTTCGCATTTTTTTAAATTGTGAATAGATCTCTTCTGATGATGGCAAGGCATTTAAAAGCCATCGATCATGAGAATGCCTCGATGTACAGTATTATCACTGGGTCAAGAGCATTCCAGCTAAGTTACATGCGTACACTGTGATAGGAGTGGGTAACTTGAATCAAATTTCGAATGAGACCCGTAGTCTTTGTTTCGAAAATTTGAATTGTATTAGTACCCGTAGGCAGATGGGTCAACCTACCTGAAATGTCGCACCTTTGCCCTTAAGAAAAATGCATCGAAGCTAGTGTGCGCATTTAATGCATAGCTTAAGAACCATCCATGAGCTTTTTTCAACGAGCCATATCTGGTATCCACGAAATCAATAAGCCAGCGGTTCTCAAACTTTTCGAACTTGCTGTTCACCTTAATAACTGCAAAGCAATCCGAGGCCCACTACAGACTGAAAAAGCTACATAACTTTTGTTCGTCTAACTGTTAATTGTTATTTTTTAATTTACGGATACTCACCACAGCCCCACCACGGCACCTCTGCGGCCCACCGGTTGAGAACCACTGCTCGAAGTGATTTTTAAGATTTATTGAAAATCCTTTTGGTAGTTAGATGGAAATCGAATTAAACTTATCTAACCAGACACCCAGATGTGCATTACTTGCTCAGTTTCCCTTCCCGTATGGACTTTATTATGTGGGAGATTCCATGTTGGAGAAAGGCTGATGCAAAAAAATAACCATAGGGGGAGTAGGCTCGACGTCGAGATTCTCTTGAAGCAAATGTTATGACCAAAGCCTCTGTTCGAAAGGCAACCCCACACATTGACCTTGGTGGGGTGCTCTACTGTTCGGGCGGCTTTTTTTTTTACCGTCAGATACCAGACGCGCCCTTTCACCCGGTTCAGACGCACCGTTGTCTCATCCGAGATCACCTGGTCCCAATCGGCAGGCAGGTGGGCTTCAGCCCATTTCAAAAGTTTGGTTCCATTGGTCTTCAGTGAACAGTGGCTTGGACATCGGAGGACTAAATTTCGCCCCTGCTTCATTCGATCGGCACCGAATGGTAGTTTGACTGATCTCGATCTCTTTCCTCTTCGAACGGTTCTCGATGTCGCGACTCATTGCGAACATTTCTCGATTCGAGAGAGAAAGAATCCGTTCATCCTGTTTTGCCGTCGTTGTACGCCGTCGGCCGGAACGAGTCAAATCGGTCAGATCTTTGAATTCCTTCCATCGATCGAGCCGATACTTCGTCCTATTGTCACACTCGACCGCTCTCACTACAGCATTCAATCCCAGCTTCGGATCAACGGATGGCAATGACCTCGTAACGCTGATGGATGGGTAAAGTCTCACAAGTGCCTGTCCCAGAATGTTCCAAAACTTTCTAGGGGGGAACGACGACTCTTGACGAGTACTGTAGTTAATTTGTCCTGAGATTTTGGTTTCGCAACAGCCAGCATACTGCGGTTCATTCGATATAGCGTCACCCGCGTTATAGCGCTAAAATCTATGACGACCAACAATGGTGTTATATTGAGAGTTCCCTGTATATCCCAACAAGAATCAAGCTGAGTCGAAACGGGTTCAGAGATCAAGCAAGCCTGGCTTTTGTGTTCCATGAGTATTTATGCTGTCACCATAAGCAATTAGAACAGAGCATGTGCGTTTCCTTTTACCTCAATAAATTAGCCGAGCTAGGCTTAGGCTTAGGCCGCACGCAAATTCGAATTCGAATGGAAACTACGACACATTTCTGAATAGCGGAACCTGCACGGACATCGATTAAAAAAAAAATAGTGTTCGTTTTGTTGACTCATTCACCTTACACATATAGCTGTGATGTTGGAGAAGAAGGAACAAGATATTTCAAGCAAAATTTCCCGTCAAATTACTTTGAACGAAACAGGAGAGGTCAGTGTAATTTGAAGCCACGCATGCCATGAGTTCTGGACTTGTCACCCGGCATTGTGGTCATCATTTGCGCATCGATGCGAGTTGCATATTTGTAAACGAGATCCCGTTTACAAATACCAGTAAGTCTCATGGTTCATGAGCAACTTTAACAGCGAGAGGGCGCTGGGGTACGTACATCAACGCCATATCCTCAACCGGACTTGCACAACTGCTTTGATGAACTCTTTCTTAAAACTTTGAATGAATTCTACGTAGCTTTGTTAGCCCCAATCTGTACCCAAATCTTGGGAAGAGTGATTTATGATAATTCTGCTTTTCTCATGGAAGAGACTGGTCAGTCTTTCAATGATATGAGATTGCTGGGGGGTTAGGAAATTTATCACCTCTAATTCAATTAAATATTAAACATTAAATATTATCAATCATTAAATATCTTATTCATTCCTGTTTTATTGCTTGAAAATATTTCCTGCGTTTTATGACGTATATCCTGTTTTAGTTCTCAAACTACTGTGGATGCATTGTCCAAGGCGGAGTGGAAATCATATGTTGGAATTGTTCTGATTCGAGGCATGGTGTAGTGAGTTTGGTTTTATGCTCCCCAGCGGCGTATTTTGGCTGAAAGGTCAGGGGGGGCAGGGCAACAGAGTGGAGACGCCAAACCCCACCCGAGTCATATCAGGGGAGAAAGTTATTACCTTTAATAACTGCTTAAACTGCTTTCTTTGCCCCCCCCCCCCCCCCCCCCCCCCCCCCCCCCNTAAACTGCTTTTTTCCCCCCCCCCCCCCCCCCCCGCCTTAATCCGACCCTGGTTTCAACCTTCCCATTCTCATGGAAATCCCTTTTTTTTCTTTTCAACAAACGCTGGGAATTTTTTCCTGTGACAACTTAGGCCAGGATGAGTTCCCTCGTAGTGCGACAGTAAAGGAAGAGTGCACGAGACCCCGCCATACGCCTTATTCGTTTGACCAAAAGTTGTCCTATGGCAAGCTGGAGGAGTGTTTGAAATCCGCTAAATGCACTATGCTCTGTCGATTTAAGCCTCTTTGCGAAAGGGGGCTATCAGCTCTATAGAAGAGGCTCTTCCCCGGTCAAGGGAAAGGTAGGAGGAAAATTCGCCTGATTCTCATTGAAAAAATGGAATTAAAATGAATAAACGAAGGAATTTTCCGTGCAGAGAATATTTGTGCAATCATGCGGAAGATGGCAAGCTGTTAGGCAAGGCCAGAGAACGAATGAAACGAACGTGCTCTCTCAAGATGTCGCCCGTGTTGGCACTTTCTGGATTGCCACCAACGAGCGTACAGTTGACACTTGGCAGTTTGAACATTGATGTCTCTATTGATCCCGATTTATTTCCAGCACAGGCCTGTGGGATGAGATTAGTCAAAGACTCTTGTTATAAGATTATTATTAGATAAATCACCCCGTCAATAGCCTAATTCAGACCTAGGTCTAGAGGATTGACCATGGGCTTAACGTTAGGATAGGTTTACCTGTTGTATATGTTGACCAGTAGGCAAGCCTAAGGCTCCCCGTCTTTTTTTAAATTTTCAAATATGCTTTGCAGGATTTCATGAAAAACTGTACAATAAATGTAAACATGTAGCATTGCTTTCGTCCATAGGAAAATTATGATGTACCAGAGAGATATACGTTAGGCAGTTTTGGCGGCTACTTGCTTGGTCTGTATGAATTGCTCCTTGCAAGTAGTGGATGTGAATGCGTTCAGCATCTTTTGGATATGAATATTTTTAATCAACAGA
Source organism: Darwinula stevensoni (assembly GCA_905338385.1). Classification (NCBI taxonomy): domain Eukaryota; kingdom Metazoa; phylum Arthropoda; class Ostracoda; order Podocopida; family Darwinulidae; genus Darwinula; species Darwinula stevensoni. The sequence continues at coordinate 35,020 of CAJPEV010001829.1, read as the reverse complement.
ATAAACAGGGTGGTAGGTCATGGACATGCATGAGTGCAGCTGTTCTGTAAGTAGTCCTATTCTTACATCACCATGCCATACTTTCCTCTGTCTTTTTTGTTAAGCCACTAGAATTTCAGTTACTACTTTGAAAGTTGCCATTTTATGCCATCATCCAATGAATGGCAAATCCTTCTCAATTTCATACCTGATCCATGCATGTATAACTTGAATGCTTGGGCTAAAGGTATCAGCTGCTGCTTTTTGGTTCTCTATTGAATATAACCAATCCCCCTTTAGTTTATTTCTAGCATCAAAGAAGCTGTTCTTCACAATCCCTTTGAGATTTTGATCATGAGATCATGAGCATGAACACAAAATTTGTCAGCCCTCACATACATCAGATATGAAAAAAACATATATCAGTTGTAGGGTGCCTTGAAGAAATTGTTTGACAGAACTAGGTGTTCATGCACAACATATTATAGGAGTTCCCTCAGTAATATGTTAAAATGTGAGCATGATTTCCCACCAGTTTGGATTGATAAATATGAATTGTAGAAATGAAATACATGCTCTGTCATATTTGTTATGCCTCACCAGTGAAGTTGCTGCCTACCTAAACCTAAATGTCCTCTATAAGAACAATTGGCCTGAGTTTTTATATATGGTGTCATCCTATGGCAATTGATGTCCATAAACCAGAGTCATTCAAAACTTTTGCTATAGTAGTCTTGTATAAAACTAGTTCCAAAAATATCAGACATTTAATTTTTTGTTCAATATTCATTCAATAACTGTAGCCTGATCAGCACAAAGTCCGTGAAATGCTTTGGGAGGTGAAATTCTTTGATTGGAGGTTGGCCAAAGGGATTTAGTATGATCCAGGCTTTGGACCTCTATGGTCAGTGATTCACAAATAATTGTTGAGTTCATGCCAAAGGGTTGCCATTTGGCCCTCTTGATCCCAATCTGCATCTGCAATGTGATATCTTGGAGTAGAGTTTCAGAGATTACATCATGTAGTAGCTTATGAAAATAGCAGAAAAGACATGGGGTCACTATGTTCATGGCAATATGGTGCTATCCTGTCCATGTGCTGTGCAATCATTTTGTCACTACCTTCCTCACTTTTCTTTCCTTCTTCTTTATAGACTGTTGAAAGTATACCCATAGAAAATGTATGAAGTTTTGCACTAAATAATCAGAGAGTAATGTCTGTAATAGAAGCCTAGGCTATCATTAAGGCCACTGTGGCATGGTCATTAATGGATATTATGATTAAAAGAGATCCTTCATTTATGTTTCCACTGCTGATGTTGGTCTTTTACCTCATTTGAGCTAGACTTGCCTATATTCTATGTATTTTAGCCAGCTTGGACTCATTGTAAACATTGTGCTTAGTTTCAGCCATGCCTAAATGTCATGTTGTCACTTGCATTTCAGATGTTGCTTTCTCATTCATGATAATAAATATTGAGGGCCTAGTTCATTTTGAGGCCAGTCCTCCCCTGCTGGGAATGGGCCTTTAATTTTTTTTATAGTACAGTATAAACATGGGGACTCAAGATCATGCTCAAGCCAGTAGTAATTGAAGGATTTGACCCATAGCCCCATTCTAAGCTGCCTAATACTAGGCCATGGCCTAGGCAATTTTTGAACTGGCTTTATTTGGGCTTGGGCAAGTGACAGGACTGAGTGAAGATGGCTGAGGGATTCCAAGGCAGTCCTGGAGGGGCAAATGCGGGAGGAAAAATCCAGCACATGACACCCACTTCATCTCTTTCACGCTTCCCTCTGCTGAAGGAATGTGCCCATTTCCACTATGAGACTGTGGAATTGAGCAAAATAAAGGTATGTTCTAAGGAATGTCTATGAAATTGACATATAAGTCAGGTGTGTTACATTGTGTAGTCCCTTTGTGCCATTAGGTCTTCTAAGTTCTATCCTTGAATGCAATAATTTGAATTTTGAAGAACAAAGATTACACTATTTATATATTTTTCATCCTCTTGGTTTATTGAGCAGGTATCCTGGAGTGATGAAGATTTGAAGCCATTGGCTCTACCAGACTCTATGGAGTGCACAAAATGGTTCCATATCAAAGTCACAAGTGGTGAACGGTCATGGATTCTTCGCCGTTCATGGGATAACTTTGTCATGCTTGATGAACAACTCCATCAATGCATTTACGATAGAAAATTCTCTCAGTTACAGGATCTGAAGAGTATTAATCCTGAACAAGATATGGAAGAGGTATGAGCACTACCAGTTTCTTTGTATGTTAAGCAAAGAATGTTCAATTTTGTTGAACTGATAGTGTCTAGTTGCCAAAAACAGCACAAGATGCCTTATCTTTTCATTATGAATTCAATTTCCTAAGTACTTGCTCCCTTGCTTATGGGGTCATGCTTGCAATTCTTCATCTATTTTGTTTGCACCAAAGGGTGTTCAAGTTTTAGTCATGTCATTGTTTTAATTCTTAAGCAATTCCTTGGAAAAAATTGTGTTTGAAACATTTGTCCATATGTATTTTTTTTGTTCAGATAAGTGCCAGCAGTTTTATGCAACCCATGTATGCACTACAGTACATCACAAATACTAACATGATATAATTGCTATTTTCTAAATGTTATTGGAGTTAATACTTGCAGAAGGAGAAGCACTATGATAAAGCTATAGATAATTTTAAAAAGTTGTGAAAGTAACTTTTAATTAGATAACAAGGGAAGCAAAAGCTTAGAATTCCAATGGCACCTATAGGGCTAGCTTATTGGGTGGTTCATGCCTAATGAATGCTACATAGGAGCTTAAGTTAAAGTAGACTCACCTTTTTGTTTCGCTTGATGTGCCAGTCCCTTTCTTGAATGGATGCCTACAAGTTTCCTGGACTTTTTATTGCAGGCATGCATGTTGAAAAATGTGTGTCTGGGCAAACTCTAATGTCATTGCTGTCCATCAAACTCATGCCAGTGATTTTTAATTAATTCTCATAATAAACAAAATGAAGATCTTTATCAGTCGTGAAGTCATACCACAAAAATCACACCAGATTGAGATATATAATATCCTCTCTATTTTGGAACTTGTGGATCAGGATAATGTTCCTAAGGCATTTTTAAAGGTTTCCTATTGGTAGGTGAATGCCTTAAGCATCTTGTAATTTGGTACTTGATGACAATAAGTAATATACCATTGTGATTAACCATTGATGCATCGAGTGTAGACAAAAACTAAGACAATTTTCCTTAAGTATCATGTCTTACTCCAGTATAGGTACTCTTACATTTTATAAGGCACACACATCTGCTGGGGTTATTTTAGTGCTTCCCAGAAACACTTTTCAGGTGTTGTTGGTATTACTTCTGTATATGTGACTGAAAAAAAGAATTCATCCTCATTTAAATTGATTCTGCATGTTTTGGTCAAAAGTAGGAGACTTGACAACTTTAGAACAAAACTTGTAAAACTTGAGTACTTTTCAGTGGTTTCCATCCATTCTGAGGACCAGTGTACATCTATGTTTGAGTGAGATAGCATACCTGATACATGAAGATTTCTTCATTACTTCACTGCTAATACTCTCCCAATACTGATCCAGTACAGGAAGTGCTCTATAAAACTGATCCACTATAGGCAGTACTGATGATCCCATCAGTAGATCTGTTAAGATGATAAGTTTTTTTTTATCTCATCTTTCAAAATGTATTCCATAGAACTCGATATGATGATGGGATTTGAGGCTTTTGCAGCTTTTTTTTGGTTCTTTCAGGTATTATTGTACACAGGAATGAGATGTTTGTAGCAGCATCAGGGTTTTGTTCTCATAACTCCTGTCCTAGCTTTTAGGAATGGAGCAGTAAAGCCCCTAACAATTTGTAATCTTAGTGCCAGGGAAACCCATTGTACCTCTTATGTGCAAGTAGATTCAGTAGGTTTTACTGATATGGTGAACTGTGTTTCATCACTAAAAGCAGATTTTAACCATATATTCAAATATCCTGTTGTAATGAGCTCTCATGGATGAAACTTCAGGGATTTGGAGACCTCAGAGATTGTACTGCTTGCAGATTCCATATTGAGGCCCACCATGCTCTTCTGGAATGAAATTCCTACTTCTGACTTTGTTTCAGGCTCTCCTATCTTCCTACCTGGCTCAATTCAGTGGCTTGATTGGGAACATGGTGACTTGTGGACCTGTGCTGAACTGGTTGGAGTTGGATCCAAAGGGTCATCGGCTTCTTGTCGCAGATGATAGTGCCATCAACACTCCTGCTATTGCTGCAGCCATTGTTGTGACTCCCCATTCAGCTCAGGCTCATGATGAACTATCACTTCAGGTACCTGTTTTGTATCTCTTGGCTTTGAATGCATGCTACGGCTGAGTCGCTATTTGAGTGATAAAGAAGGGTAAAAATGCACAAGAATGCAGTGTTCTGGGAGCTGCTTACTCTTTGCATTAATTAAATGTCAACAGTCTCTTTATTCTATTGTCTTTCACTGTTTTTTAACTCTGCTTTTGAGTGTAGTTTTGGTTGTATCTATGTCTATATCCTCTTTGCAGATAGGTGATATGGTGTCTGTGATTGACATGCCATCTTCGGATGAGTCCATTTGGTGGAGAGGCAAAAGGAACTATGAAGTGGGGTTTTTTCCGTCCAGCTGTGTTGATATCATTACTGACAAGGCCATCCCACCCTCCATCCTCCCAAGACTGCAACCCATTGAGGAGGCACAAGGGAAACCCATATTCAAGAAGCATGGGAAACTCATATCATTCTTCAGGTGCTTCTGCATATTCTGCAGCCTGGAAGCCATTAACCAACTTCCAATACCAAGTTAATCATGCATTGCTTGTGTCTTTTGCTTTTTATTGCAGGAACTTTCTCCTGAATCGTCCCTCTCGTCGAAAGTTGAAAGAATCTGGGATTTTGAGAGAGAGGGTATTTGGCTGTGATCTTGCAGAGCATCTTTTGAATTCAGGACATGATAGTAAGTTTAATCCATTGCATGAGCTTCATTTGAGCATCCTTTCTTGCATTTGTTGAGGAATCCCTTTTCTTTCTAGTTCCAGTGGTCTTAAGGTGCTGTGCAGAATATATTGAATCCAAAGGGATAGTTGATGGCATTTACCGTCTCTCTGGAGTTAACTCTAATATCCAGAAGCTCAGGTGGGTACTTAACATATTCTTGTATGGCTAAGTTGCATTGTCATGCTAGTCTGGATTGAAATGACTAATTTATGCTCCACAGAAATTCATTTGATGAAGATACAATTCCACCCCTTTGGGATGATGAAAGTATCAGACAAGACATTCACAGCGTTGCATCTGTGCTGAAAATGTACTTCAGGGAACTGCCAAATCCTCTACTCACATATCAGCTCTATGGGGACTTTGTTTCAGCAATGCAAGGTCCTGAAGAGACAAGACTTCTGAGGCTTCGTGCTGCTGTTCAAAAGCTGCCACCACCTCATTACAGGTGATGTACAGGAACTAATTGCTCCACTGGTCCCCCCATATGTGTACATTTTTGTTTTTAGGAGAGAATGATGATAGTTATTTTTGGTTGTTATAGAACTCTGGAGTTCCTCATGCATCATCTCAGTCGAGTGGCAGGACATGGGCAAAAGACAAGTATGGGTGCACGAAATTTAGCCATTGTTTGGGCTCCTAATCTCTTGCGGTGCAGGACACTATTTGAAGATAGCAGTAACCTTGGGCTTGGAGCACTGCAAGGGGTGGGAATCCAAGCAGTTGTGACAGAGGCTTTGATTCGATACATGGAGTTGGTCTTTCATGATGGCCCTATTGCTAATGACTCAGGTAAGAAAGTTTCTGATATAGAAGTAGTAGACTGGAACAAAGTTCTCACCATGACAATGGAATTTCTTTTTGGCTTGAAGGAGACAATAGTTGTGGCACTCCAGCTAGGAGGGTGCGGCCTCGCTCTCTTGCCATATCAACTCCAACAAAGTTACTGACACTGGAAGAGGCCAGGGGGAAAGTCCAGGGACTTGGAATTCCACCAGATCAGAAATACATAGAAGTTGGTATGTGTTCCTTCAGGAATTCTGGTAATCCCTGCACCCAGATTAAAACATACAAATACTTCTATTTAAAATTTTATGAACTTTTGCATTTGACCAAACAGGTGGAGGTACTGCAAGCCTACCTTTAAAATACCATACTGTGCTGGAGCTTCCTCAGGGACACAGGAGGAGAAGTTCTTCGCTGCGACTTAAGCGATCTGCATGGAGGCTATTTTGGCGATCAAGATCCTCCACTACTGCTAATGTGAAGAATAAGAGGTCCTCCAGTGGACCAACATGTGCTCCTGCTTTGCATCTTCAGGTAAATCTACTGTCAAGTATCATTTTCTTTCCCTTTTGTGAGTCTTATAAGCCTTTGTGAACTGAAACATGATTTCAGTTGCAAATTATATTCATGCATCATTTTTCAGGAGCAAGCAATTACAGAGTCAGATATCTCAAGGAGAGGCAGCAAGAGACTTCGTCCTGTCAAATCTTGTGAATCACTGGTATCTGGTTCAGGTTCCAATCGAAATTCAGCTCTTGTGGAAGGTCAGTCCAACAATTCTTCTGTAGCAGATGAACGAATTGCATTGGCCTCCATTGAGAACCATCAGTCACTCTTCCGAGAAGATTCCCTCTATCGAGATTCCAAATCCCATAGCAGAACTGTCTCTCATGATTCCTACTTCAAGAGCCTGCCTTTCTCATCAGCCTTCAATGAAGAAATGATAGAAATAAGGCACATGCTTTTTGGGGAAGAAGAGGATGAACCCACTTGCATGCAAGACACGAGTGAACTCTCACTCCCAAGTGACCTTCAGCGACCCTCTGAAGATGCAAAAGAAAATTTCAAGCACACATTCTCCCTTCCTGAAACTCACTTCTTTGGATCTCATCGCAGTCCTTTGGCAGACTGTAATGCACAGAAAAGTAATGGGAAGAAAAGAAGCACCCAAAGTTTGTTGGCATCATCTGGACTCTCACCAACATTGAAGCAGAGGAAACAAGCTCATCATCATAGTGTTCCGTGTGATCTCCATAGCCCACCCTCACAAGGAGGGATGGGTTTTTTCATATCCCCACCTGAGAGCCCATCATCCATGACAGAGAAGACCAAGGACATTAGCTTTGAAAGTGAAGTAGTATCTCGATTTCTGGCTGATTTGGGAAAGCCAGAGAACTTGTTCAGGTTTCCCCTTGCCCGAAATTTCAGTGATATAGAGGAAGTTAGCCCTTCAATTGAAAGGCAGTCAGAAGGCAGGAAGGGTAGAGATATAGAGCCCATCTATGATGTGCCTGTTACATCAAAAGGTATAGCAACACCAGAGTCTCCCTCTCCTTATGCAAATCCTTTTGCAAAAACTGGTTCTACTGCCAACAGTCTCATGTCAAGTGGAAAGACTAAAGTCAAACAAGAGCAGGATCCTGCCAATTCCTATTCAAATGCATTCTGTGATACACAGGATGATAATGGATGTGCTGCTGTCTCTGATACAAATGTAGAACTGCTTCCCCTTCAGCATCATGACTTAAATGAAGATTCAGGAATTTCATATATCAACCTTATCCCAAGAAAGCAAGAGGAAGTGACATATGTCAACACAAATGAGCAGACATATGCCAATGTATCATCAAATGACCAGGATGACACATGGCCCATCATGTCTCATGGTGTCTATGAAAATTTTTCCAGCATCTTTGATCCCATCTATGCTAATGTCACTGTCACACCCGAGAAATCTCCTACACTTGATGTTGAAAATCTGGGGGTTCCAGCAGAGATCAATGATTCACAAAGTCCTGAGGGAATATATGAGAATTTGGATCTTCTATGCAAGAAGGGGGAAACTTGGCCATTGCATGACTCCATGACAGCCCCTCATGATGTGAAGTATGAGGTCATGCCTGAGAAGGTGAATGAAGCTTTAGGAAGAAGTGAAGAGAGTTCTGGAGAGGAAGCAGAACATGAACTAAGTGAAAAAGACAAACAGAAACCTGGGACCAATGAAGAGTTGAGACCTCAACCACAAGAAGTGACTTCAGAAGCTGTAATTCCTTTTCAGCAGAGGAAGATTTTTCCTAATCAGTCACCAAGACGGACACAGTCACAGCCAACATCTCTTCCCAGTAATTTCATCACCCCTCAGCAGTATCCTACCTATGACAGACAGGCCTTAAGCCTTCCCTTATCTTTTGATGGATCATTCAGGTCCTATCCATCAAAAACCACTCCATCACCAGTGCAAGAGGTGAGACGTCGATTTGAATCAGAAATTGGTCGAGACATTCTGAGAGAGAAGAGGGTGTGTTCTGAATTGGAGAGGTGCAAACCTTTAAAGGCACAACTGCATTCATCAAAGAGTCCAGTTGAGAACAAAGAGATTTCTCCTTCCATTGCACACAAGATGTCTCTTTATGATTCCTCTAAGCAAAGCTATGATGACCAATTGTCAGAGGGGAAGAGTACTACAGAAGAACCAGCTTCATTGAGGAAGTCTCCATTTTCAAGGAAAGGCTCTATTAAGGATTTGCTAAATAAGTTTGAGTGCCCTGAGAATGAACATCTGTCATTGGTAGATGTCTCAACAACCAGTAACATTAGGCAAGAAAAGGGTGAAAAAGGTGATGTGAAACAATCTTTGCTCCATGCAACCATCCATGACAAAAGCAGCTCTCTAATTTTATCACCTTCACTGCCCTTGGTAACTGCTAGAGAAACTCCAGCATTAATGAACATTGCTCAGAATGCTGTTTGCTCAATTGAGGAGGAGAAGCCCTCAAAGATCTCAATTCCATGTTCTAATTCAATGAGGAATGGTAGGAAGGAGGTTCATTCAAAAGAGCCAAGCAGAGTCTCAGAACTTGAGAAGGATGGAGATATGCAGATGCAAGCTCCTGAATCAGATGACAACAAGGAGAATGAAGAGGCAAAGAAGCGGGAGCGAATTGAGAAGTACAAAGAAGAGCGTCGATCTGCTCTCCGTCAGAAGTACAAAACTGAATCAAAAGGCACTGACAAGGATGGGCATGAGGTTGATATTGTTCAGCGTATAAAGCAGCGGATGTCCTCTTCTCAGGCAAAGCTCTCTGAAGATGAAAATCCTCCCGTTGAGTGTGAAGAAAAGATTGGACGCAGGAGGTCATCCAGTGCTTCCTCTTCAAATGATACAGCTGTTAAGAATGATACAGATAATGGGTCAATAACTGAAAAAAATCAAAAACCTGCAGTTTGTCCAATTGGAGAGAAAAGTGACAAGTCTCCAGTCAGAAAGTCCACTTCACCTCCCTCCAGATCCAGCCTCATGCCTCTCCATTCCCCTACCAGTCCTCAGAAAGTGGAATTTCCTGGGAAGCCACCCATAACCAGAAGGTCTTCTGGAGAGAATCCACGGTTGGAAAGACATGCCTATGGAAGGCATAGCCTTGGAAGATCTCCACCAGACAAACCGCCACCCATCATCGAACATCGAGTGAGTGCTCCTTCACCTCAGGATGTGCAGTCTCCAAGGAATGTACAGGTTCAGTGCGTGACTAGTCCCTTGGAGGAGGTGAGAGTGAAAGAACGAATTGCTCATTGGACTGGCAAGACACAGGGTGTTTCTAAATCTATGCCAGAGGAGCCCAAAGTTGAAAAAGTAGGAAGTGTTGTTCTGCGCAAGGCTGTTGTGATTGGAGGACGCTCTCAGGGTGCCAAGGAAATCCTGTACAGAGATCGAGTGGAGAAGAAAAGAAGTGGAGGAAATGATGTCAAGTCCATGGCATCTCTCTTTGAAAAATCAGTGAAAAATGGAGAGAATTAATGTAAGAATGGGCTTACCATTTGCCATCAGAAATTCCCCAGCCACTTCCACTTCCCCCTGATGCCCTTTCCATTTCTACAATTTTCTATCCAGTCCAATGACCACTCTTCCAAGATTGCCAAAGATTTCTGCCATCTCTGTGTTCTTCCATAAAAATGACACTGCAGACATACCTGTCTTCATGATTGCCTTTGAAATGTGAGACATTGCTATTTTTGTCCCATTTCATTACTTATCTTTACAGGAATTTCTCTATTTTTATCTATTGAGTATGGGTTGCAATTTATTTATTTGCCATTCATGTTGCCACTTCTTTTGCAAACAAAAGAATCTCACCCTGGAAATCTCACAGTGTTCTTGAATCCTTTTCTTAAATATGGTATCCTGGTGTGTTCTTCAGGTTTTTGTTCATTGTGACTTTTAGGTGCTTCAGTTTCACACATATGATATTTCCCGGTCTCTGTAAAATTTTGTCTTGTACGGGTGTTTTCTCCCCTGCTCCTTCCTACTCTTCTGGTTTTTATATTGATATTTTCTTATCTTTTTATCAGCTGTTCATTTTCAGGTTCTAGAGTCTGTTTTAAGTAGTATAAGGATTTGGTACCAAGTGTCTTGTGATCCTGTATTGTTTTTGTCTGGAGCCTGAAGCTGACATATCATGGGAGATCAACGTCTTACAGCTCTCCATCTGACCCCTACACATTCCCCAGTTGATAATAAGACTGCTTGTATTCTACTAACCTTTCAATTGCGCATTATGCTGTATCTGTTAATTTCATTTTTTCTCCTAACCTCATCATGTACTCGGTGCTTGTTGTTTCATGTTCTCTGAACAATGATCAACTTTCTATGATGGTGGATGAGGATTGTAGCCTATTACATTTTGGAAGGCAGATGTGGCCACGTGTACAAAAGTTCATTCACTTTTTCACCTTGAAATTCTTCCTCCCAACCACAAGTAGTAATGTATTTTCTTAATTTACGATCATTTTATCTCTTGTGGATTTCCTGATCCAAGGATGAAAGACTAGAATCTCCACTTTTCCAGTTGCTCCCCAATTGTAAATGTTAGGTTTCTAGTCAGGATCTACTTGAACTGAGCTGGTGATTGAAATTCATGTTGTTAAGGGAAGCATTTTGGCATGCTTCTTAGAGTGTGCTCTTTTGTATGGATTGGGACCAGGAATTAGACTTCTTCCTTCCACCAGCACCCAGTATGTTTGAAATTTTCACTGAAGTTTGCCAGCATTTTGCTCTTTTCCTGAATTTCAGGTTTTTCCCTGTGCACAATAAATCTACATAATTTAGTTTACATTCATTGTGTCTTTCTCAAAATGTCTCCGAAGCACTTGGTGCTTGTCAACCGTTCACTCAAAATAGCACCTTTCAGTCACGTGAACCCAAGGAATGGCAACAAATGAAATTATCCTGTTGCTGTTACGGAATTGGAAAAAAGACCTCTTATATCAGAGCTGCCAGTTGCCTATAAAAAGTTGACCTGCGTGCTCACAGAACATCTCTATTGGTGAGAGGAAAAACCAAGTGGTAGTAGCATATTGGAAGCAGGACGATCCATATTATAGGAAGAATCAATTGCTGGGATGAAGCTCGCATTGAATGAGGGAAGAATGGTGAAGACAAGGCCTGAATGGTCAGGGTGTCCCCAGATCGTCAGAGGACCAATGATTGCATTACGGTCCACATAGGTCATTTCCAGACAGCGAATGAGACAGCCTCTCGAATGATTGTGAAGGGTCCTTAATGAGCATAATAGGAAGTGATGCAATAAAGCCCAGTTGTTTACGGGGGGAGCGCAGCAGGGCGCCTTCGGATTGGGAATTACTCTCAGATTATCCGCTTGAATTGGGACTTATTGGCCGTATTACCCCTGACGCCCCGATGGGATTTCATCTCTTTTTCATTGTCTCTTTCCCATAGACACATCCTCTATCTCACTCCGTGGGGCCCCCATTATGAGAGCCGATCCCAATATTCTTTCATATCACTCTTTTCATCCCTCGTTTAAGGTTTTCGAATTGAGCTCTCCTTCCCTCAACTCAATCCAAAACGCGGGGTAGCTCTCATCGTTGCAATGAGAATGAACTACTGAAAATGCCGAGATTGGTGGAAAACGCTTCAGACTTGAAAGGGAAGTAAGATGGGAATTAAGATAGACTCCGTGGACAGATAGCTTTACACCATCTCTAAAATTTTTTGCTCGTGATTTCTTGGTGATTGTTCTACGAGAGGGAAAAAACCCATCGAGGCGTTCTATTTCCGTTCCCAATCTGCGAGTACATTTTTGCAGTGTTCCTAAAAAAAATATTTCAAAGATCATTTGATAGCGCAAGGAAGTTTCGTGACACGCCGATTGGTCTTTCGAGAGTTTGGCGGCTGTCAACAGTGGCGCTATACTTCTAAGTAAATTTGTCGAAATTGAGATAGGTCACGATGTAGGCCCATGAAGTCTGCCTTCCGAGGACTCGAAATGGCTATAAATTAAGGTTATACCGATGGCCGATTACGTCCTACCTATCGGTCCGTGACGGTGCCGATGCTAATCTCTCATTTGGACAATGCAGAGGGCTTCGATACGGAATTTTTTCGTTCCGTTTCACCTAATCCCGAGAAATTTCGCACAAACAATAAATTATTTTCTTTCCAACCCATGATAAGCCAGAATATTCTCGCGATTGGGAAAGAAAAAATGGTCAAGGTACTTAACGGAACAGAACAAACTTATATTTTTGGGAGCAATAAATTTTATTTCTTCCCGTTCCGAAGCCCTTCATGTAAAGAAACAACAAACCATTATATCAAATATCTATTAAAATAGATATCTATTCAAATTAGTAAAGCATGTTCAATTTTTATTTTGGAATATCACGCTGGGTGTTTCGAAAACATCGATGTATCGACTTGAAATATCGACAATGCGTCGATGCATCTGACGTTTGGGGGGGAGAGGGGGAGGGAGTGTTGGCGGATTCAGTATTTTCTCGCTGCGTTAGGGAGGATGTTTGACTTCCGTCGTTTCTTGCCTCGATCGGGGCGCAGACTTCTATCTTCCATAATCTCTTGCTTGTGATCGGGGAGTTGCGGAGGGAGGTGTGACCTTTGCTACGGGCGATGAAGCCTTCGATGCTTCCAACTATCGGAAATTACATCCATTCATCGATGGACGCATCTGGACAGCCCTAATTTTTTCATATTGCCGTTGAGAAGCAAATACTAAGCTCCGTTCACGTAATTATTTTTATTTTTCTTCATTCTGCACGTTCTTCTTTGGACATCGGCATCGGCAACTTGCGAACCTGCCGATGGCCCATGGCGCCATACCGGCGGTCGATATCGATGGTTGCCAATACATCGGTAAAGCCTTACTCTGAATGCATTCGAAAATCTTATCCATGCATCCATAAGTCAGTTTCCCCGCAATTGAAAGTGACTCAGACTCCATATAGTTGGCCTTTCGAGACGACATTCCTTCGAATCGTCCAAAAATAAGTCTGACGAATTTATTGTCAATTCAGGAAATACTCTCCCTTCATTCGTTTCCATTACTTCAAATTACAGCATTCCATTGAGCGGAATAGATGTGAGGGATCTGAGGCCAAGAGAAAAGAAGGGCTGGGAAGTGAGGTCAGGCTAACGAAAGCAACTTAGAGCTTTTGACAGCGTCACCTAGTGCATCACAGCACAACTAAAATAAACAAAAACAATGCCCAATTCCTGCGGTATCAAATGCTGTCACTGTGAAGGGCGTCATTGTTAGCTTATAATTCACACAACTCGATATAGGGTGACAGACTGACACCTACTCTCAGTTGACCCAACGCATGAGTGACGATCACTTTGGGATTTTTGAGGCCTGGAACTTCTAACCGCCTAACTTTGCCATCTCAGTTTAAAATCCCACCTGGAATATTCCAGCTGGACAAAATCTGTAAATTCGGACCATTTCCAGCTGGAAAAGAGCTGGAAAATAGTAGGTACCAGTTGTTTCTTAGCTGGAATTTTCCAACTGGAATGCAGCTGATTCGAATAGCTGTTTCCAGTTGAAAATTTTCCAGTTGAATTTTATCAAGAGGACCCTACAGCCGGAACGTAGCTAAATTTACAGTTGAAAATCAGCTGTTCCTGTAGATGGACCTCTGACAAAAATAGTCGACGAAAAGATTCTCATTCAGTTAGTGATATAGCAATTAGGAAGAAATCTGGAGATGACTACTTTCCTGCTGTTACCCAGTTGGAATGGGTCCGAATTTCCAGCCGGAGTCCAGCTGGAAATTATAGCTGTTTCTAGCCGGAATTTTAAACTGGGATTGCACTGCAACGAGACAGCCAATTTTAATTCTTATATCACCAACGAAATGCGGGAATTTCAAAGTTCAGTTGGCTTACACCAAACTTCATGTGCATTTTAGGGTCAGTATTGGCCAGGCTTCATTTGCGGATTGAGCTCTCGAAAGGAAACTTTTGTCTTTCGATCCTTCACATTTTCCACCTAAGTATCCCATGCCTTTCGCTCGATGGTGTTTGATAAGGATTTATGAATTCATTTGCATATTAATGTTATCTTGATATTTAAGAAATAACCAAGGAAAGCCCTCCAACTCCTATCGGCACCAATGAGCAAATTGTACATGGTGTTCACGAATTGACTTTTTCTATATTGAATCTGAAGTAACCACGGATCGGAGAATTTAATTCTGTCCCTCCAAAGACGAAGGAAGAACGGTATGGCATCATACTCGCGTCTAAAAATAGGCAATCTATGCACGTAAAATAAATACTTGCTTCTGATTCAATCATTCAAAAGTTACCCACGGATATTCACATAACGGATACCCTGTATAAAGAATTCCCATAATCCTTCCCGACATTTGGAACATCTGACACTCGGATGAATCTCGCCCAAGCCCGGGAGTGCCCATTCCTTTCAGACAGCGAGAAAATCGTCCTTGTCCTTTCCGCGTTGTTTACCTCCGGTTTGTAACAACGGGGCGGGCGGACATTTCGAGTCCCTCAGTGTTTCTGGGATCTCTCGTCACCCCATTTCATCGATTCTTCTCCATTGTCTCATCAAACATGGAGAAATGCACCATCAAGATTCAAGAATTGAATTGGAAGCATTCTAAGAGGCATTCTTGAACGTACTTTTCCGAAAATACGTTACAGGCTTGAAACAGAACGGAACAGAAAAAAACTTACTCTGTTTTTGGGAGCAATGCATTTTATTTCGTTCCGTTCCAAAGCCCTTCGTATAAAGAAACGACAAACCATTATATCAGATATCTATTCAAATAGACCCATTAGTAAGCCATGTTCAATTTTTTTGGGATTAGATGGATTTTGGGATGCATTGCTCTCACGCTGGGTGCTTCGAAAACATCGGTGTATCGACTGTCCTGTTCACAGCAACCTTTTTACATGTTCATCCAATAGCTGCACCGCCTACGAACGCTTATGAAATGACGCCAGCAGCGCCGATACGAGGCACGTTTTTATTTCGTGTACGTTCTCCCCATGATGTCCTTTTACTATTCGCTAAGTTTCACTGAGCTGCTGGGCGTTGTGCAAGGCTTCATCCGTCGACCGATTGTATTATCACCCTGGATTTTTACATATTGATATTACTTCTGTGTTTACATGACGAAACGTCATCGTCGGTCAGCCATCTAATTGGGTCAGAAACTGTCCTAATGGAGATTTGCAGAGACGATGTCCCATTCGAAGATTAAGGGTTAATCCGCTCGAATTCTACAAGCCTTGACCCAGATTAGTAACGACATCAGAGTTGTCCGTTCTTGTTTGCTCGAGGATGAAAATGGTTTTCGAGCCGGATCAAGCGTTACCAAATTATCTCGACGATGCGTTGCCAGGAAGAGACCATCGACCGATCGGAAACCAGGAAGTTGGCCAGGTATTACGCCGTCTGCCGAGAAATATGAGAAAATTGCATCTTCCCCGAGGACTTGCGAGTCGGAGAAGGCAGAGGAAGCTAATGGTCCACGTCCCTCGTCGCTCGGCCGATTTGCGGATCTTTCCAGAAAAAAAAAACGATGATTGATCACTTATCTCTCTGGGACCGGGGCGGGGGGTGGGGGGGGGGGGGGGACATACGACCGCGTTCGACCGACTCGAGTTCTCATCTGGGCGTAATCGTGGCACGGGGGAGACGTAGAGGGGGGAAATGTGAAAGTCTCCGCTTATGGAGGATCGATCCTGGGACTAATTGGCCATTTGGCGGGAAAAATCCGCTGCCGGGATGTAATATCGACGGAAGAAACAGGATAATGAGTAAAAAGCCCTGCTCTTCTAAGCCTCTTTCCTCTCATCATGAAATCACGGTCGGAAAAGAGGGAGAGGGGAAGATCCATCGTGCCTCGCCTTTCTTTCCGTTACATATTTTCCCCTTTTCCGATCCTTTTATTTTTCTTCTGTTCGAGACGAGGCACTCCGATGCATCTATCCCTTTTCCCTGTACTCTCGAGCAGGAACGATGGAATTAGGAACCTCAAAGGGCTTCTTTACCCTTTACGAGAAGGGAAAAATAAGTTGGCTCCTTCAGTCCCAGAGCAGATAGCCATTCTGGAAGGGGCAATAGCAGACTCGCTGACGTTTCCTTCAATTACCCAGCGGGCGGTAATTTTAAGCACGGTCGGTTATCTCTCCACGTCTTTGCGTGGGAGGACCATGGGTCTAATTGGCTGATTGGACCATGAGTAGAGGGGGAATTTATAGTATATGAGAAGGATTCCTGGCACCAGTGGGAATAAAAGAAACCCATGTCGATAGGTCTTATTAGGTTACATTTCATCCATAAGAGCATATATTGGTCATATTAGGTGTTATTTGATCATATTTTTTCAAGGAAATTTTGCGTCAGCGATTTTCCCGCAACTGATCCCCCCCCCCCTCCCCCCCACCCCCTCCCATTTCACAAGTTTCCTCTTGCTATTCACTATTCCCCCATTTCCAGGATTTCTTGGCTTGGTTCGCCAATCATTCCCCGATCTGCTGCAGTTGAAACGTCGGCTAAAGGAAAACCACGTGCTTCGATTCCTGGCGCCTTTCCTCTCCGAATGAGAACCTCGTGGAAGGGAACTCCTTGAGCTTCTAGCCCTTTCAAGGCAACCTGAATTCAAGCTCTGCTTTGAATTGACCCGTCGAAATCAACGCGTCACCGGCGAATCATCGTAGACAAAGTGAGGAAATCCTTCAAACTGGACAAATGTGTAAGAATGAGGAATCCCATGCCTCATCGCGAATGTTAAGAACGGATCAAGAAAGAAAACGACTGACAGCACCTGTCTTAACAAAAGCAGGAATCGTTGCCGCAGCCTTTTGGATGAATCCAAAAATCCTCAGAAACAGAGTGGTTCAATAGTGAACTTTAGCCTCGTGATAGATGTAATACTGTTCTCGAGCAAATAAAGAGTTCCTTGTAGAAGTGCTTATTACCTGAGCCAAAAACTTTGGGAGGGGAAGGTCGATCTTATACAAGGTTTTGCCGTTTCGAAAAATGCCAAACTATGAATGCCTATGCCATGGAATTTGACCCAATAGCTTTAGGATCGGATATCGCAAAAGTTTTTTAATATTAATGGTAACGCCACAGCAAGCACGAAAGTGAGAATGAAAAGCTGGATGTCCAGAGGAACGTGGAGCGACTGGACGGATGCTCTCCTGCTTCGCGAGTGCCTCCGCGTATTCTCTCGCCCGGGAGAAGGCAACGCCTCTGCCGACCGAGCACGAAAACATATCTTGTTTTTTTCTTCAGTGATCAGTCGCACTTATTCTGATCGCTGCAAGTGTGCTATCAGAGCCATGCTACAACGATGAATCCAGCTTGGGCCAGCCCGGACCAATCATCTAACCCCAATTCCAAAGGAAGAAGATTCAGAAACTGAATCCAAGAGAAAGGAAAATGCTGGAATCGGCAGGACATGCAGCCTATTGTGTACTGTGAACCTCTTCTTGTGATTGCATGAGCCTCGCAATTTACCTCTCATTACGACCAATCTCACAAGAATGTGGACTTTAATGATATTGGTCTACGTTTTTCACATCCAGTATAGACTGCTAGAAAACACTCGCACTTTAGAGGAAAACTTAGTACTTAAAGATAGGTACTTAAAGTACTTATAACACTTAGAAAAAAAAGTAAATATGAAGAAATGTTCCCCATGCTCCAAAAACGTTAGGGAATATGAAGAACGCGGGGAAGTTGGCCCGGGTACACAGATATTCAGATTAATTGGGGATGGATTGTCGAACGTACCCTCTTCGGGCAACCGAGGAAAGTACTGTAAAGTCCGTCGCTTTCCCTCGCATGGCCAAGTACTTCGGAATGGGACGACTGGCCGCGTTGCGAGCTTGGCGTTCGGCGGTGGGGTGAGGTGGGGTGAAGTGGGGTGAGGTGGGGTAACGTAGTAACCTGAAAAACGCATTATTGCACTTTACAGGGAGGCAATCATGCTAGCGAGAGTAATGAAGAATAGATTGAATCCCACTCCCGCAAATCAATGAAGAAGAGGTCCCGAGGGCTGTCAAATTTTAAATCTGAAGGAGGCCCAAAGGCCCTTTTTAATGTCTTTGTTTTGCTAATTTTGCCCCAGAAAATGGGGCAATGATGACGTTCCTTAATGAATGCACACCGATTGCGCTGAGGAGCAAATGAGACAACTGTCCTAAACCCACATCAGCTGGCTGCGTGATGGAAAAACTGAATAAATACCTGAATAAATTAAAATGGAGACATGAGCTAGCGATGCCAAAGCAGCCAGACCCGTTCGCTGCCGATTTTCGAGCCATTAGGAACGGTTAGGAGAAAAAAAAGGAGTGAAATATGGAGGAAGGACTCATCCAACCCACTTGCCTTCGTCTCTTCGTTCGTTTTCATTCTCAAAAATATCAATTGAAGACTCGATGACCCTGTTTACCGAGATTGAAAAGTCAATTGAAGCCTTTGAACGGAACGGTGTTTCAGGCCCACGGTTCTTCGCCTAGAGATCGGAGCTTCATAGAGACGCAAATGAGGCCAAAACTCCAGATTCTCCTTATTTTCTTGAAAGGAGGGCGATGAAAATGATGGGGATATTATCATTAACAAGTCCATCGAGTTACATGAACTCGAGTCGATGCTTATTTCAGAGTCAACCGTTTTGCAAGTCGAATGAGAAAATATCGAACTCGTTTCCGTACGTCGGCAGAAAGCATTGCGACGGCCGACGATGAGCATGGGAACGGTCGAAGGGATCAGGTTGAACCGATCAGATTTTCCCGAGAATGATATTTGAAATCTCAGCGATAAATCCTTTCGGGGAGAATTTGAGCCGTTTCAGTCAACCGACTCCGACTCGAGCGGCATGAATGCCTGCCAGGTCCTTTCGCTTTCGTTTTCTTCGGGTTCGAGGAGGTTGCCATGGATCGAAGGAAAATTTTCACCGTCCCCCTATCCATATTAGTCCGTATTATTAGTCCATATTCCATAAGTAGGGAGCATTGCATAAAGTACATGCATATGGCAAGAAAAAACTGCGGCAGTGATTTTCCTCTCATCTGGAAGAGAATGGAAGAGTCAGCCAATCGAACTGTGACCGCCGGGGGTTTTTGCGAATGGTCTTGCGAAGGATTTCCGCGATGGGCCTACTGTGGATTAAAAAAAAAAAGAAACCTTTAAACCGGCTTTGTCTTGCGCTTCCGAGAAAGTCGAGAGTAAATCCCCATTTCTTCTTTACAGCAAAGACCTCAAGTCTGTAATAAACCACTGACTGGCGCGAAGGAACAGCGAGCTTGCTGATTGAGTTTCTTGCTAGCAGGTATCAACGAGACGAGGGTCTGTCGGGGTTATTGCAAAACATAAATTATGCTTGACATTTTTTTTTCTTCTGTTCATGTAATTGGACGCAAATTAGGAAAATGATAGATTCCTCGGATCATCACGATACATTTTCAGAAATTCCTTTTTTTAAATCTTTTTTTTTTTTGCGCAAAGCATGGAGATGTCTTCAGACATTTCCGGCTCGCTTCCGAAACGACAGATGAAACAAATTGAGACTCCTCCCCTCAAACAGGCCCATCGATAAAGGTCGGCACGAAGGAAACGACAGGCACCCGCTCGCTTCATTCCGCGACCTCGCCGGCTCGGTTCGGCTTGCTTTCCTGTTTTCGAGCGTCGCCGTTCACCCCATTCCCTTTTCCATCTCTTTAGAATGATTTTCAAGGGTAACATTTTTCCTTTCTTTCTTTGGTTCAAGCCCCCCCCCCCCCCCCTCCCGGGCGAGGAGAAGAAAGCCCCCTCACCGTTCCACTTAGCCCCCCCATTGGCGAGCTCCTGGCTACGCCACTGCTTCAGAGTTGCCTCAAAAGTCTGGAACAAAATTACCCTAGATAAAAAAAATAGCAGCGAAACTACGAACTACTAAAGCAGAGTTCATACTCGTGCTATACAGCATGCTAAATGCAGCAACTGCATGCTGCACTGAAAAATCCTATCCAGCATGTCCAGCTGATGGACTGCAATCCTGCAACGCAGCAAAAAAACTGCCGTACAGCAGCACGCTGTCCGACAAAAGTTAGTACTGTACTGCACAGCATACTGGAATAGAAACCATTCTTTTTTTTTTTTTAGATCGTAGTGAAACAGTAGTGTAGCAGATGCAGCGCTGCATCTGCTGGAAGCTTTTTTGAGTCCGTTTAACGGACTGCTGCCGGGTCCATCGAGCGTCCAGAACGCTGTACAGCGGAAGTGTGAACTCGGGTTAACGCGGGAAAAGAAACAGATGGAAAATTCTGAATTTAATTTCCATGAAATAAGGTTCTCTAAGGATGCGAAGGACAGGAAATGCGAGGCTCATGTGCCGAAAGCAAAGCAAAATTCAGGAAGCTTTCTATGCTATTTTATATTTTCATATTGAAAATTTTTTTGCATATGCTCAAGATATCGGCCATGAGTTTATTAAGGTGAAAAAGTCACTATTTTTTTAAATCGAGCCTAATGCTTGGCGTGAAGTCTAATTAATTAGAACGGTGGATATTTCCCAGTTTATTTCTGGGCGATATCAGGATTACCCAGTAGGAAATTTTTGCGCATGTTCCATAATTGCCCCGAAAGAATCTATAGGAAAATCCATGGGATTAGTTAGGAGTATGTGACGAACGCGACATGAGCAATCGGCCTCTCGCGTCCGAAAAGCACTGAATAAAGCGATTGGGATATTCCTTGCCGAGATCTCTCCAGCGACGGGAGGGGGGGGGGAGGAACTCCTTCATACGAGCAAAAAACCGGGAAACCGAATTCGGTAAATGAGGTGGGTGACTCGTGCCCTAACGATGCGGATGAAAGGGACGAATTAAGGACACTCCCGTATCGAAGGGCAGTCGCAAGGACAGCCTGGTGGCAGATGAGTCTCGCGAGAGGGAATCCGTGCAGCAGAAGGAAAGGACGGAACCGGGGGGGTGGGGGGGTGTGGGGGGGAAGATATGTTTTTGATGAGCCTCATCTACCTCGCTACGGAAGCCCGAGCTACATCCCTTTTATTGAGGCCGGGAATGCAATAAAGGCGACTTTCAGCGAGTTTATCACATTTACTCCTGATTGGATGTTCTAGCTCCGGCCTGTCACCTGCAATCCCCCCACTAATGGAGGAGCAAACTCGATCAGGCGCAGCCCTTTTAAAAGCCAGCAGACGACACAAAATCATCTAACGAAAGACTCTACGAGCCTCCCTGAATCTCAATAAGGTTCTCAAAGCGAGGGTACTGCGCTCCTAATCAACGGGGCGACGCTGCGGAAATTGCGATAAGAAAGCGACGTACATGTGGTGGTGCGCGTCTCCAATATCGTACTCATTCCTCTCATGGCATAATGGGATTCCGAATTAGATAGATATATTGTATATAGCTTTATCTTATAGCCTTATCGATCGCAAGAAAATAATTCGTACCCGAAAATGTTTGTCATATTATTCGATCAACTGATGCGCCAACAACTGGGCCGGAAATAGATATGCATGTTATTTTTTGCTATGAATTTGGGCCAGGTAAAAATGCAGCCGTCTCAGAAACCCTACAGATATGAGTCGGATCCATCGGCCAGGCTTCACCGAATGCTTCAGGGTCTCCCGAGAGAGATTCGGGTCACACCGTCCGCACGACGACGTGGCAGACGACGGACTCCCCGACGCCGCCATCGCGCGTGGGCGAGTCCACCGACATCCTTCGAGCCCGAAAACGCGTTTTACTCGACTCCGACCTCCCTTGCACGGTGGACCTCCCCGGTGGACCTCCCCGGTGGACTTCCCCGGTGGACTTCCCCGGTGGACTTCCCCGGTGGACTTCCCCGGTGGACTTCCCCGGTGCTCGGTTTTCTGAGCCGAATGAAAAAAACGCCTGACAAAGTGAAATACGACGCAGTACTTCTTCCTTCGCGTACCGATGACGTCTGTCTCGATGATAACAATTTCCTCTTTCCGTTTTCTAAAATTCCGTGCAATTTCTAAAATGTGTAAAATTGCAAGCGGCAAAGCAGACCCTTTTCTCATTATTGCCTTACGCCAGGAAGAGGAACATGAAAAGATCCTTGGACTAATTCAAAATCCCACCGAATGCGATGAAAATACTAAAGCCAGCGTCATTCTTCATGATATGGCCATGGGAGACTATATTCCAGCTCTTCAAAAAAAAAAAAAAACAGGTGACGACGCACTGATAAAGATTGTTGTTGATCCCCTAAAGCCCCTATCTGTGTGTAGAGGAACGTATGGAGGAATATACAGTTTTCTGGACTTCTGAACTAAGCTTTCGTCGAATATACTTCGCGAAAATGAATCAATAAACGTAATAAACGTTACGTAAATGAAAACAGAACTCGTTTCGGAGTTCTATACAAATCGCGTGATCCAGTTTTCTTTATCACGCTCTAATTATTTTCTCCACCCTATTCATATGCTTTTCCTAAGCAATAGAGAAATCTCATCCAACGTGCATGCTATTCAAGAACGTATGGTTGAAAATGATCTGGTCATGGTCATAAGTTTCAGTCCCATATAAGTTCGGTTTAAATATTACTTCGGCGGGCATTATTATGAACTGAAAAAAAAAACAATGTGTGTAAAGTTAAGAATATCTATCATTAGCTATTTAAAAAGATTAATAAATGAATATTTTAAAAAAAGCGGAAATGGAAGAAAAAGTCTGAACTCGGCTGGCACGAGGATTCATCAGCATTGTTTTCTTTTTCCTTGTGACGTCAGTAGTGAGTGAATCCAGAGATAAAGATTCCAAGCTTCTAAATCGAGGCGATGCAATATGGAGCCAAGAACGGCGGCGGAAAGTGGCGAAGAGCTAAAAAATGGCAAACGAATGATGCGGTTGTGGAATGCAACACGTCACGAACGAAGATCATTCCTCTCTGAGTTGAAAAAAAAAAGAAAAAAAAAAACCCCTGGAATCTTGCTTTTCCGCTCTCTCCTTTTTTTTTCCATTCACAAGAACGTCGCGTCGACGTTGAGCGAGAATTGATTTTTCACCGTAGCAATGTTGCCACAACGGTGCGTAAATGGTGGATTCAATGTTGAAATGAAACGCAGTTCAACGTTGAAAATACGCTCGTGTCACGATGTGCCAGCGTTGAATTGTCCACGTCTGGGCATCGTCTCCTTTTCCTCAGATTCAACATGCGCAAAAATAAAATGTATTAGCTTGAAAGTATTCTAGCTCGAGTTAAATACTTAAATGGCACAAATGCCGATAACTGAAGCGCCGATGAGGCTATGACGAAGGCAAATGCGGAGAAGGAATTTGCAATTGATAGCTTCCAAACGACTTCGTTGGTCGAGTAAATGCTGTAAATGCGGTTAATTACGAATTGCCGGGATTTCATTGCTGTCGAGTCTTCGCTGAATTTGAGAATTCAGCCATGTCTGAATCTTTCAACCTTTTATCGATTTTGACACAACGTAGCTGTGCCGAATGGGATGGCACGACACTTCTCTATATGCAATCCCGCTGATGTCATTTTTACTGTGGTTACTTCGCTGTGCGTCATTTCACTGCATGTGCATTTTCAGACGCGACTTTTCCCGTTTTCTTGCGTAGTTAAGCTCATTTCTCGTTTCCAAGCCCGAGGGCGAGTTTAGGACGTGGATGAAAGACGGTCGCTTCGAGTTCCTATTAGGGCATCACTGTTTCTTCTTCCCTGCAGTTTCTTCTTTTGGCGTATCCTTTGCCAGTCACTCCTGCACGTTCGTATTCGTCATGGCCTATGCCAGGACGAATACATGTCATGGCGTATACATGTCAGCTGACATGGAATATACGCGGACATGGAATCTAGATTCCATGGTGCATATCGCATTGATTTTGTCGTTTCCGCAGAACTTTTCGTTTCTTGCATTCGTCATTCATCACGATGATGATGACGATGAGTTTAGCGTGTTCGATGTCGTAGACATTACTACACAAATATATCACTTTTCTTTAATCATTTTTGTTCCCATAGTTTCTGTTCTGAGATCGCGAGCCAGTTTAAGGAATTTCACCATAGATTTGATTGTATTAATATGCGATGATTCACTAGCAGGAAGGATAAGCCAATTTAAGCTGATTGATGCAAGATTCATGCGATTGGCAAGGGAAAGGATTAATGCCGGCAAAACGTATTTAGCGCGTAAAATTTCATTATTAACATGTTTTATTTCATCATCCATCATTCCCAGGACGATTCTGCGGGAAAAGTTGATGCAGAGAAAAAGTCATCACAGTGAAATGACATGAAGTCGATTGACGAAAGCGAATGAACTGTCGGCAGTGTTCATCGGTTTCCATTTAACAATCAATAGGATCAGTGAATCATAATTTTCATAGCAGAGAATGATGCGACGCCAAGTTCTGTGTCTGCAAAAAATATCAACTATCAGATGCGCCCGTCTGGAACAGGGGTAACAGGACTTTTGGAACACCCTGTACCTCCTGCCTCTTTTCGTGCTTCTGCTCGGACTATGACTTCGGAATGACAAAATTCTGGTTTCTTGTTCCATGAACCCAACGCCCCTGCAGTCCACGAAAGAAAGTAAAAAGGGGGAAGGGGAGAGATATCAACTTCACAGGAAATTGTTTGTTTTCTGAGAAAATGAGGAAAGGAAGGGAAGAAAATGTTTATTTATTACATATTTCCGTGAGAGAACTACGTCAGCAAAAAGGTATTTCACCGATCTCATTTTCTGGAAAAGCAGCGGCGCACAATCACGAGAAAACAAGGCAGAGAAGCGCGGAGAGGAATACCTCGTTAGGATTCATTTCGGAAAGGAAGAGTGAGGGGTGATGAGGTTTCTGATTGGTGCGTCGAGGGCAAGTACTCCCCTGCGCCTCACTCCTTCCACCAATCACGGAACGACCGGGTTTTCTGGCCACTCCCTTCCCGATACGTGCGAAGTGTCCTCAAAACCGGAATCCCTGCGGCTTTTGACGTGGATTGACAGATCAAGGAGACGTGGGAACATGTCTGCATATAAGTGTGCGAAGACGACGGCGTTCGGCATCGATGACATCCTCCGCCGGGACGAAAAAACCGTGAGTTTCGAATATCACGCATACTTGGTAGCCGTAAGTTTTTCCTATTTTTACGTGTACCTCTGGGTTTGAAGCACTTCCGTTTTGCACGTGAGACTAAGTTGTTTGGTGCATGTCGAAGCTGGGGATACTTTCTCTGTAAGAACACAACGAAGATGGCTGGTAAGAGAAAATTCCTCTCGAAAATGCAAGCAACCCATGAAGAGGGGCAAGAAAATGGGCGAGAGTTAGGTATGAAAACAGTCGAAGTAAAAAATGAGGAAAAAACAATGAAATTCTCAGAGTCCCGCCATTTAACTATTGTCAAAGAGTTAACTGACGGGAATTACACGTCGTTTTGAGGGCGCCATACCTCTGATCTACCGGAAAATAACGAAAATGCATGCATGTTTAAATTTGTTTTATCACACCCTTGTATAAGCTTATCATACAAGTTTTACAAGCTGTTACATTATTGGAAGCAGATGCATGTATGGAGTCCCGCTTGTTCAAAACAGCTGCAAATGTGCAAAATGAGCAAACGTGAAATAGGGTAAGCACCCCGATTTCTGGCCGGTCTCCAGTTGTTGGCCAGTGAGGCTTAAATCCAGCATAATTAGTTAATCTGGCCGTTTTCAAGCATATTATCAACATCTTCCCGTACGAGCACCTATTACTAGTGTTTCCCGGTGTGCGCAGGGTGTCCACTTCCTATGGGAGTCGTATCAGCGTGGCCAAAAACTGGGGTGTTAACCGTAGCTGATTTTTTGGAGGGCGGGAGAATTCGACATTTTCATGACGCACACTGGTGTGTCACGTGTATCAGAGGCGCGGCGAGTCGTGACGCGTAGTGGTGCGTCACGTGTAGTCGACGGGTTAAAACTAGGGCTGTACCAATATATCGGCTACCACCGGTATCGGCCGCCGGTGTGGCACTATCGGCGCCATCGAAAAATATCGATCGGATTATATTTCAGCCCTATTTTAGGAACTGGCGGAGGAAAATAGAGGTAAAGAACGGGAAATCATTGCACCACCTATGCTTTTGCGTGAGATGTGTCGTTAAACGTTCTTAATAGCTAGCAGCAATAGGTAACAAGATAACAACCGACGGACACAGCAGACAGTACTAAATATGGTCCTTATCGGTTTTTGGGGGCCCCCTGACAAGTATCACATGGCTTCAAAATAGGTCTATTTGAATTAGTATGCAATTTCATGTTACTTCTCAATTTTCAGACAACAATCGGCACCGGTCGATGGTTATGAGATGAAAATTGGCCATCGGCCAAAGGAGACCCAAAGGTACAGCCCTAGTTAAACGGAAGGATTCCCGAACTTGATATTTTTTTAATTGTGAGCTACTCTTTCCTGTCTGGGCTTTCCTGGCGGTATTTCCTTGAAAACTCATCGCGAAGTGTTTCGGATCTCAAAGGGTTTCTCGAAGCGGCAGAATCCGGGTTCGAGCCGATGTTGTTCATATTATGTTTTTAGGGCGTCACCATAAGACAGCGAGAAGAGCAAGAGAAAAACAAGGAGCGATTTCTATGGGGAGATTCTTATTTGTTTGTGGGGAGGAAATTGGTCCCTCGAGACACGCTAAGCAGCCAGAAAACCGTTATATTCATAGCTCTGTCGAGTCTTGTACACTTCGAGAAGTTCGTGAATACAGTTCAAAGGTTACACAGAAATCAGTATTATCCTATCTGTCTTGGCCGGCTGCACTACATTCCAAATTCTTTAGCCTGTCTCGGATGTGCAAGAACTTATGGTTGATTCGCCATTTCAGAAACATTAGCTGTCGTGACTTCTTACTGTTGCCCAAAAGAATCTCGAGATGCTCAAAAATTCGGACGCGCATTTGATGAATTTTCCAATGTTATGTAGCAGCAGTATCATGCTTGAAATTGACTCCGTGGCTCCAACTACTCGAGTGTTTCGTTGGAAATTGCAAACCAGCAGACTAATAAATCTATCGGCCGCTGATCTCACTTCTGTCCCCCTTTATTTTTGCCTCCTCCTTGACGGTCGTGGTCCTGTTCATTTGGTCTCATTAAAAAAATGCCCGATTCGCATATCGAGATGGACCAAGTACGACACGAAATCAACGAATCTAATTACATAGCTGGCAAGAGAAGTGAAATACATGCCTGAATAGCTAGTCGATGACACAAGCATGCAGAGAGAAATTAATCTAGAAACGCATTTCTTAAGGAACATTGATATGAAGCATCCGAGTAAATTATGAAAAGGAGTTACCTTCCGGTTTGATGCCAGCAATCATGCGAGAACACAACAGAAAAAGACTCGTGCACGGTTATGTCCGCAAAAGGAAGAAGGGAACAAAAAGGACCGCTCTGCAGGAAATATTTACGAGTGAAGCAGAAAGCAATTGTAGTTTGAGCCTAGTTTTTCCATATGCTACGATTATGATTTGATTCTCATACTTCAGCTTTGCCTGTGGAGCAAAGAGGCGTTTCCGGTATCAATAAGCAGGAAATCTGCCCATTTTCGGATTTCCTTTTTTTGAATGTAAACATGGTTGCATGTCACACTGAACAAGGTGGACTATCACAATGTACGACGTACGTACATACTCGTATATAGTCGGTTTTAATCATTGGAACTTCATAACCAAACCAGAAGGATAGATCTTTATAGGTTGGAGCGACAAAAACCGTCTCATCTCCTGTTTGAACAGAAGAAATTAGATTTTTTGTACCTTCTGGGCTAATGAAGGAAGCATGACATCTATCCAAACTGTCATGATCCCTGTCTTTGAAAACGGTAAAAAAAAAAAACACAATTCGTATTTAATTCGTACCGCGCCCCTTCCCCCCCCCCCCCCTCCCTTTATAGGGGTGCTTCCATCGATTGCAGGTAGTGACACCTTCTATGCATGTCCATCACCTGATGAAGCCGATCCTACTGAAAGTTCGGATGAAGTTATTTTCCCTGTTGAAAAGATACACGGAATCCCTTTTTAGAATTTAATGCCACGGCTGCTTGATTATTGGATCGATGCGAAGAGAAAGCTAGCCGTTGTTTTTACGAATCTTTTTGGATAAAAATGTTTTCTATCTCCAAATTTGCTTAGGAGATGCAGACATTCCTACTATTTTCATGAAATGGTCATGAAACCCATTTACGAACGAGGAGGAAGAAGTTGAACGGAGGCACTACTTATTTGTCGTTTGGTCTTGCAGTGTGGATCATGCAGGAAGGAAGGGAGAGAAGAGGAAGAAGAGGAAGAAGATGGGAGGCTGTGGAGCAAAGTTTTGGAAGAAAACGTGGACATGGAATTGGGAGATGTCCGTTTCCCCATCCCTGTTCCACCGGCTTTCTATCTTCACGCCTCCTACCTCGCCTCTAGGGACGCACCTCTCTTCGTTTCCAGTACGAATCTTTCATACGTTCTCGATGGAGGCCGCAGGAAGATTCGGTGTTGACGTATTACTTAGAGGAGCAATATTGTTAGCTTTTCTTATATGAGTTGGTTGATGAATTCTCTGAAATTTGGGCTACTTTCCCTCAGCATGAAACCGGGACAATGCAAAGGTATAGCCCGTAGTTAAAATATAACGGGTTTAAGCCCGTATCCCTGAATCAACCCTGCGGACTCTCCGTGCGACCACCAGGTTAGGTGCATTCCCATGCACAATTATAAACGCAAACACAATTACCCAAACATTTTTGAGACACCCTGTCCATTCGCCGTTCAAACCGATCAGGATTCATTTGCTACCTATCAATATGACTCCCCTTGACCAGGCTATCTAAACTTACGAATCAATTTTTGTATCATACTCAAGCAGACAAATGTTCCTGCGACTCCTAGTAAAGTCTGTGTTTCGTCTGCGAGGCTAGCTCACCTACAGGGTGGGCCAGAAAAAACTTCGGTTATCCATAGCACTGGTCTCCATGAGTTTCCCAAAATTGCATTAGCGCCTCCGTAAAGAACATTAATTCAGCCTTCCAATGATTTCAATAAAACAAAGATTCGTGGCATAACTTCCTTGCAGTTCGTTAAGATTATAAGAAGTGGCGCTGGAAATGTGAAAAACGTCTTGGTAAGATAGCGAATGAGCAAGCGAAAGAATGGATGTCGCCTGGAGCACATCTGGCAGGGTACGTGCACTTTTCAAGCGCTACCTCTGTTTCTTTGTGCAAAACTGCATCGGAATGACGGAATGGATCTTAAATCTTTTGACAGCAGTGGAAAGCTAGATAAATGTTCTACAGTATATAGAGACGCTATTGCAATATGTCCAAACTCTGGGAAAATTACGCTGTGAAGCGTTAAAGATAACCGAATATATATTTGGCCCACCCTTTATTTATTGCTGGCATCCGTTTCAGTGTTCTTAAGCCTCTTGGAGGTGATTTTTGCAGGTCAACCGAGACAGGACACGACTTCTGTAGTATCAGTTGACTTCCATTTTATCACAACATTGCCTACAGTTGGTTTTGAAGCCTCTGGAACGCGCCCTAAGGCTGCTATAGCCCACTATGTACAAAGTATCAACTGTCATTTGTCGCTCTGATGTCTGGCAGCGAACCTGTCTCAATTCAAGCAGCTTGCGAATGTGAAATTTTGCCAAAAATTAGGGAAAACTTCTACAGAGACCCTCACACTGTTGAAAGAAGCATACGGGAACAATGCAACGTCAAGATACCAGGTATTCGAGAGGTACCGACGTTTCCATGAGGGGGGGGGGGGGATTTTCTTTACGACGACGCACCCGCCCACCGGTCGCTGATGGTGGCGCAGTTCTTAACCGACATGGGAACAACTGTCCTACCACAACCACCTTACTAGCTAGATCTCGCTCCGTGCGGTTTCTATGTTCCCGCGGAAGAAGAATCTTCCGAAAGGAAGACGCTTTTCCAGCGCCGATGAGGTGATGAAATCTGCGATGGCCGCGGTCAAGAAAGTTGCAACAAATGGATTCGCCCCCTGTTTCGAAGAATTGTACAGGCGCTGGCAAAAGTGTGTGACTAACCAGGGTCACTACATTGAAGAAAACACCAACTAAATTGCTTCAATCGTGATCAGTGGTGCGAATCAGACCCAGCCCGGAAACTTCTGAACCTACTAAGTATTTGCACCTCCTTGTTCTGCTCCCATAACTGGGAACTTGCCGCCGAGTCTCTCTCGGTCTGGCTAGCAGAACTCCAACGAGTACTGCCTCTCTCGTTTGTCTTCTTCTAAGACTCACCTTCCACACAGGATTAGAACCCCATCGTGATTTCATCCATCATTGATATGGTTCTTATCCCGCTCTGGAAGTGCTTGCAAGGTGAGATCCCTTGCATGACCACTCTCGAATTTACGTCCTTTACCATCAAGAAAGTGACATTTAAATTACCCTCATTCCATCGTGCCAGGTCCCTATTGCAACATTGCTTGCCACAATTCACAGGAGCCTCCCAGACTGTTTGAAATCTTTTAAACCAAATGCATTGAGGAATTCGAGTGTCTTCCCCTACGTTGTCTGTGGGAAAAGATCTGATAACGCATGAAAAGTACTGGGGATGTATAGGCAGTCATTCCCTGATACCACTGAAATATTGGTTACTTAGGCGCCATCTTGCTTCTTTCGTGGGAACCCCGTTCGTTCGAATAACTGAGATAGATGGCTCGTCGCAGATAGGATTACTGTTGGCTGCCACGCTAGCTCCGAAGTGGGGCCAACATGAGCAGATTCCTGCGATGTTGATCCACGCTCCCCCCACTCACAGTCAACGTGGACCCAACGTGGTGGGATATTTCATCCAAAATGAATTTATAGATACCCAAGCTGGACAGCTGTGATCTGCTGTCGATTCAATTTGACATTTCACGTTAGAGATAATTCAGAGAAAATTCATGGTTTCTCATCAGTCAGACCATATAAAACAATCTTAATGAGTCAAGTCTTTTGCATTGTTCATACTTAGCTCCTTATAACTAACAAAAAACATTTGGATTTCGCATGAAGGTCGTTTCACACTTCGCGTGTCACGCGTCCTTCGCGTCAATGCTTGGACAGGCAGGCAGACGCACGCGTGCACGCGCATGTTCATTGACATTCAAGGGTATACACAAAGCGCAAGACTTGCGTGTGGAATTGGGATAGGCTCAATTGAAAACGCAACCCTTGCGTTTTGTGAAAACACTTGAATTAACGCAAAGGACGCATGACACGCTAAGTGTGAAACGTCCTTAATGCAAGTCGATGTGAAAATACTTTTTTTATTTCAGCGGTCTCCATCAGTTTTTAGTATTCGATTTGATTTGATTTGATTTTTAATATGTGCATTCGTAATTTCCGTAACTTCGTCCAGCATTGTTCTGAACGCTTCTCCTTTCAAGTTATACCTAAATCTTACACGCCGGTGGTCCTTGAACAATTTCGATAAACTTGGGATATTGTTCAAAATTGCTGATTGAAACCTGGTCATAAAGGCCGGGATATGCGGGATAGGGCAAGTTGAGCTATCGGATGAGATGCGACCTCTGCCCCCTTCACGGGCAACCATTCCCTATGGCCGAGTACTTGCTTGAAAGTCTGAGTCTGCGAGTTAAGGTAACATTTTCCCTTGTAGAAAATATCGCAGCAAAATGGCTTGTTTGCATGCATTCACTTCTGCACATACGGACGATGGATGCTGCCAGAATATTCCGGCGTAAGACTTTTGGAGAGCAGTTGGGAAAGCGACCCTTACAAACTCCTGTCACATTGGTTATCGCCCATTTCAATAGGCCTCTGCTAGGTTGAATGGGGTTAGGTTGTGACATTATCATCATTATCAAATTGATTGGGGAATTTCAGGCCTTCTGGCGTCAGCTTTTTTCAGTGTAGGGGAAGTGGATTGTCATTTGTATAGCTAGCTAATCCGAAAGTACCGCGGGAAAATGAGAAAACTCCGCGTACAAAATAAATTAATGTAAGCTAACTAAATTTTGATCTCCCTTCCAGCTGGATTAACAGGAATGTCAGCATTTTCAACGCAGTGGGCGAGAGGTGCCAATCAGTTGCCTCACGGATCTCCCCACATGGCGTACAATCTGTCAAGAAGACGAAAGGCAAGGACTGTCTTCAGTGAACGACAACTGGCTGGATTGGAGAACCGGTTCGCAGTACAGAAATATCTATCTACCCCGGAGAGGATCGATTTGGCTGCGTCATTGGGGCTCACCGAAGTTCAGGCAAGATTTTCACTTGGATCAGTTTCCAAGACTACAAGAACGTGGAATTTCATATCAAATTAAAATAATTTGATTCGCTGTATAGTTTCATTCCACGGTGTTATTCATGGAAGCTTTCTGAAATTCTAGAAAATATCAGCGGTTGAACTGTCGGCATGCTTACTTATTGCAGAGGTAATAATGGCTTATAATAGTAATAGATCAAACTTTCCACTTTTTCCTACGTCGATATACATATATTTATGTTAGTACACCTTGATGAGACTTCCTTATGAAAAAAAAAACAATACGAATACAAATTTCGGGTTTTTCATTAAAAGGTGAAGACATGGTTCCAGAATCGCCGCATGAAACACAAAAAGCAACAGAGAAAGCTCTCCCTCACTGGGGATTCGGCTGACGACGACAACAGGATGAACAACACAGTTTTTTCTTCAAGGGTAAGGTTTCATGAATACATTCATTCAGTACCTCCAACTGGTCGGTTCTCCAACAGTCGGTTACCGTATAGATTTGCTGACTTATTAAATAAGATAACTAAAGGAGGAGGAGGAGGAGTTGCATGCACCGATTGATTTTCTCTCCCTTCGCTTCAAGTTTTCTCGCTTCAGCAGTCCATGAAAGATGAGCAAAAATATTTCACTTCTGGCTTTTCAAGGGGGAGTCTGGATTGTCAGAAGAGGATTCTCGACCCCTCATCGAGACGAGCTGAATCAACTCCTCTATTATTGCTGATGCCCAACCCTGAGTCGGTCAAGCATTTCAGGATATTCTTTACCTATTCATGGTATGTTGAATAAATGCGAATAAAGTTAGAGTCATGACGTGATCGAAGATTCAGTGGAAGGCGATGAGCCACTGCGGACGTGTCCCAAGGATGGCGCAATCGCTAAATTTACGCGCATCCTGCAATCCCGGACTTTCACACGGAGACGGACCTTCCACAGTCACACCTGACAATTCTCACTATCTTGATTCGGGATACCAATTCCATACCGTGTATCACAAAAACACACCTCCAAGGCTTACTTTTTTTGTCCATATGCGGAGCAAGTCTAAATATAGAACGAATCCAGGATGTTGCTTACTGAAAGAAAATTCTGGAACACTCTGTTGAAAAGGCCACCAGGG
The DNA here is from genome assembly GCA_905338385.1 of Darwinula stevensoni. Lineage (NCBI taxonomy): Eukaryota > Metazoa > Arthropoda > Ostracoda > Podocopida > Darwinulidae > Darwinula > Darwinula stevensoni. The sequence continues at coordinate 1,326 of CAJPEV010001829.1, read as the reverse complement.
TGAAGACGTAGTTTCCCTGGGAAATTTTGCAATGTGAGCCTGAGGTCCGGGAATTGGCGGAGTATAAATAAGGCTACAAACACCAATTCAGCATCAGAAAGCCTGGTTTCCTTCAGAGTTCTCCACAGAAGCTGAAGCAAGTGAGTCCAACTCCTTACTCGATAATTCGATATTTCTCTCGATTTCTTTTCAAGAAAAAATCCTCTCTGCGATCTCTATATCATTTCAAATCTCAATTCTCTTTGTCTGTCATTCCATTCTGAGATGATGGAAAATTGCATTATCAATGGTAAGACAGTAAAATCTATTCATTTACACTGTGTCTCAAAAATAGGGAGGGGGCTCATTATTTTTTAAATATCTCCATTCCATTTACATGTGTGCCACGTTTAAAATTTAAGTAAAATTTTTATCACGATTTCATGTAAATCTTTCTCATTCTTCTGAAATGGCAAATGCAAAAAAAAAAACAACAAAAGCATGAGCCGAACATGAAATCATATGGAGATATTTCGGGAAAAAAACTGGTCATTTTTTCAGCCAACGGGAAAATGCCATTTTTATGATTAATAAAATAATGCAAATTAATGCAAATAAAAATACAAAATAACGGACAAGACATTAGAAGGGAGGGTGGGGAAGTACTTTAACGCAAAATTTAAAAGTTATGTTGGTGCAACACGCTCAAATCTGCAAATCGTCCAAAGATCTCCCCGAGGTACTTAACATTACATTTCTTAATTTTTTATGTTGCACAGATACAGCACTTACAATGCTTTATTTTATACACATAGTTTCAACTTTCAATTGCGTACAGAGAAATATGGCAAAAGCAATGGAACAGGGAATAATTCTTGAAAAAAAAACCTTAAGTAAGACAAAGTAGTTCCACTACGATACTCCAAAAAATAACTAATTATACGCGGTCACTCATAACAAGAAATACTAACTAGATGAGTGACAATTAAAACATAAATGCAACAAAAATGAGGAAATTAACTACGTCTGACTAAGTGATGCCCATTCCCATTCTCCTTCATTCGGGTTTGTAACCCATTTACAGGACAGGCAGGATGCGTTTCACAGTTGTTTGCCTCTTGGTGGTGGCCCTTATGGGCACCGCCTTGGCTGCCAGCACCAGGAATTCGCACCATCGCGTCGTGAAGGCGTTACAGCCCAAAAGCCATCATCGCGTTGTAAAGGCTGTTTTGGCCGAGCCTCACCCAGTCGCCAAAATCACTGAGAAGCAAGACCTTGATCAATGGCTCATGGACCTGCTCCAGATGTTCTTCGACATGTTTGGAGATTCCGCTCTCGACATGCTTC